>JASPKZ010008312.1:35000-70000 GCA_030220185.1 Diploptera punctata
ACATAGGCTCAATTCAGGAAATGCGTGCTATTATGCATTGCTGAGACTCTTGATGTCCCAACTCCTTTTAAAAAACGTTAAACTGAAAATATATAAAACTATTATTCTACAATTTATATTATATGGATGCCAAACATGGATTCTTACTTTAAGAGAGGAAAGGAGATTACAAGTATTTGAGAATAAAGTACTTAGGAAAATTTTTGGACCAAAGAGAGATGAACAGACAGGTGAATGGAGAAGACTAATAACAATGAACTACATGGTCTTTATAGGAAGCCAGATATAATAAGAACAGTTAAGTCTCGTAGACTGCGATGGGCAGGACATGTTGCACGTATGGGGAATGAAAGACTTGCATGGAAACATCTTGTAGGAAAGCCAGAGGGAAAACGCCCAGTTGGTAGACCAAGAATGAGGTGGGAGTATAACATTAAATATGATTTGAGGGAAGTAGATTATACAGGGAATGATTGGAAAGCATTAGCTCAGGATAGGGATGTATGGAGAGTTTATGTCCGTGCGGCCATGAACCTACGGGTTCGATAGTGCCAGTGAGTAAGTAAGTATATTATGTTAGATTTCAAATGTGTACAGTACAACACGTAATAAATTTTCAAACATTTTAATCCATGAAAAATATGATACTTATAATTGTATTTAGTATTTACCTGATAATGGCAGAGCTGCGATTTCTTCATTCCAAAAATTACTGTTCCAAACTAGACTTAAACCTGTCAAAGGTTTGTATTTTATAAAATTCAAATCAAAACTGACTTTTTCAATTTTCGCACAAAGTGGCGTTGCTCCGCAACGTAAGTTGTTATTACGTCTATTTACTTGTCATTTTTTGCTAAAAAACTCATTTCACAGATTAGTGTTACGAAGTTAATATTTTTTTTGTAATTCTTGGGAGGCGGATATATTATATACATGTAAATATATTATAGTTAAATTTTTAGCTTTTAGCAATGCATGCATAAAATGGCATGATAACAAAAATAAATGCTCGGACGGGACTTAAACCCGGACCTCTTCATTTATATCCCAAAACATCAAGTAATAATGAGAACATATTATTATAAGAGAAATGAATGTTTGTACTAGACTTGCTCGGAGGCTTAATCTTTAGCGCACAGGGATATATATATATACATATGGATATATATATATATATATATGGTATCATAAGAAAAATAAATGCCTGGACGGGATTCGAACCCGGATCTCAGAGTCTGTACCTCAGCGTGATATCCATTACACTACCAGGCGAATCAAATTCAAACACTTCTTTTTCTTATATATGTATTATATTCTCCATTATTACTAGATGTCGCGAGAACTCGGTCTTCACTGCCATCTAAAGATTTAATTATAACATATATATATATATATATATATATATAATTAAATTTTTGACACATACTTTGATAGATAATAAATAGCACTGATTTTTTTCAAAAGTTGTATATTTAAGTACAGTCTTAACCACACACTATTCCTCTGTCATATCACGTAGATAACACCCCTAATTTCAATCAATTGTAATATTTATGCAACCATTTTGTTGCAAAAGTTTATTGTAAATGTCAGTCAGTCACATATGAAATTGATCAATAATAAAGTATTCTCATTATTACAAGAAGTAGTGGGATGTAAATCCAAAGGTCCGGGTTCTAGTCCCGTCCTAACATTAATTTTCATATCATTTCTTCTTATGCCTGCATTGCTCAATGTCAATAATTTAATTATAATATCTTAATATATAAAAAAATTCATGTCACGTTGTTTGTCCGCGCTGGAATCCTAAACTACTAAACCGATTTTAATAAAATGTTGCACACTGTGTGCTGTTTGATCAAACTTGAGACCTGCGGTTGTTTATAACTAAATTTATATCGCATTATTTTTTTACTGCAAATTATTTGTTTATTAATTAACAAAGAGTTATAATTATCTGCGAGTTCCATACGATTCTAACAGATGACGGTGTAAGGTAATTAGTTTAATATTTAACAAAGAGAGATCCAGGTGGCTGTGTTTTTTGTTGCAACTGCGAATTTGAATTGAATTACAAATATTGATTATTTCATAATTTAAGTATGTTCAGTGTTTATTTTATTTTTAATATATTGCTAATAATATTAATTTCGTGTGTAAGTATTAGTTTTAAGTAATCTGGCTGAAAGACAGAAACTTAATTTAAATTTAACTGGACCGAGAAGAGACATTGAACAATATGGCGAATCAGATCTAGAGAACCCGAGTGATAAGATATCAAGTGAATTTCCGCAAATTGGTATAGGCCTATGTGACATAAATCTTACATTTAAGAAGAATGTCAATTTATAAGCATATGAATGTCCTAAGGAACGGAATAACAGAACTGTAAGTGAGTCTGTTAGTTATAATAATATGCCTAATATTACAGAAACAATATCCATGCCTCAATTAAATAAAAAACAAGATGGCTATAATATACCACAAGATGATATTACTATACAGAGACTTCTTCCTGATGATGGGAATCCAAACTGGCAACAAGTTTGTAGAAAAAAACGAAAGTATAATGAAATCAGCAAGCCTCCTCGAAATATTCCATCAATAAATATATATAATCCTTATTATACACTTATGAATGATACGGAGAATGCAGACAACATTAATTCATCTCAATCAACAAAACCATACGGAAAAATTAACGTAAAAATAGTTAAAGGCGATACGAAGTTCGCCGGGCCATCTGGTATATATATATATATATATATATATATATATATATATATATATAATCCAGTGCCCTACCGAGTACGACACCGAGCACGTCAAGTACAAACCTTCATTTGTCATATAAGAATATATTTTCATTATTACTAGATGAAATGGGATATAAATATAGAGATCCGGGTTCAAGTCCCGTCTGAGCATTTATTTTTCTTATCATGTCATTTTAAGCTTGAATTGCTCAATGTTAAAAAATTTAATTATATATATATATATATATATATATATATATATATATATATATATATACAGGTGTATCATAAAGGATGGCGCAATCTTATATGGTTGAAAGTACACGATAATAGAAGCAACAATATCCCAGTAAACATGGGTCCGCAAACGAGTCGTTTACGAGATAATCACGAATGTATGGTTACAAGCCGCCACTGACTTCATTTTAAACATCGTCCTAGTTAGTAGAAATTTATTTGGATTTAGAATTTACTACTAATTTTTCATCTCATCTATTTCACATTTCACTTCACTTATGGGTTACCTGTTAAAGGATATGTTAAAGTGTCTTCCTTGCATCTGGATGCAATACTGAGCTCGTCTCTGCAATGAACGTCGAATTCTTTCGAAAACCCCTGGATCATTTCTGAATTCTTGACAAGCATGTACAACTCTCTGCTCCAGTTCTTCAATCGTGTTAACGGGTGTGCTGTACACTTCGCTTTTCAGGTGACTCCAGACATAAAAATTCAAAGGATTTAGATCAGGTGATCTTGGAGGCCTAGGTACAGATCCGCCTCGACCTATTCATCTTCGGGCGTATCTGCGCGTTAGATGCCGTCTCACAGCAGCAACAAAATGTGCCGGAACTCCATCATGCATGCACCACAAACTCCGATGTTGCTGAAGGGAAACATCCTCAAGCAATCCTGGAAGATGACGCCGCAGAAACCTAAGGTACCTCCGTCCATTAAGTTTTCGTGGAAGAATGTGTGGCCCAATGAGATAATCACCTAGTACGATGATACAAAAATGACGTCAGTGGCGCCTTGTAACCATACAATCGTAATTATCTCGCAAACGGCTCGTTTGTGGACTCATGTTCACTGGGACATTGTTGCTTCTATTATCGTGTACATTCAACCAAATACGTTTTATATAACAGTGATCAATGCAGCTTAAATTAACATGATAAGAAAAATCAATCCACGGACGGGACCTAATCCCGGACCTCTGGATTGATATCCCACTACATCCATTAATAATAAGAATATAGGATAATAGAAATGAATGTTTGTACTAGACTTGCTCGGTGGCGTAATCGGTAGCGAACTGGGATATATATATATATATATATATATTATTAAAGTTTTGACAAATGCCAATGCAATCTCAAAAGTCTTGATAAAAAATATAAATGCTCGGACGGGGGTTGAACCTGGACCTCTGGATATATATCCCACTACATTTAGTAATAATGAGAATATATTATTATAAGAGAAATAAATTTTTGTACTAGACTTGCTCGGTGGCTTAATCTGTAGCTCACTGGGATACAAATATACGTACATGTAGTGAGTTAAATTTGCTGAGGTCCGGGTTCAAATCGCGTCCCAGCACTTATTTTTCTTATCATATCATTTTAAGTTAGCATTGTTCAATGTCAAAAATGAATTTATTATATATATATATATATATATATATATGAGAATTACATATTTGTACAAGGCTTGCTTGGTGGCGTAATCGGTAGCGAAATGGGATATATATATGTATATATATATATATATATATATATATATATATATATATATATATTATAATTAAATGTTTAACATTGAGCAATGCAAGCTTAATATGGAATGATAAGAAAAATAAATGCCTGGATGGGATTCGAACCCGGATCTCTGAGTCTGTACCTCAGCGTGATATCCATTACACTACCAGGCGAATCCAATTCAAACACTTATTTTTCTTATATATGTATTATACTCTCCATTATTACTAGATGTCGCGAGAACTCGGTCTTCACCGCCATCTAGCAGCTGACTATACCAAGTAAGCAAATTAAAGAGAATATTTTTACCTTATAGCAGTGACGCTTTATAGATGTTATAATTAAATGTTTAACATTGAGCAATGCAAGCTTAATATGGAATGATAAGAGAAATAAATGCCTGGACGGGATTCGAACCCGGATCTCTGAGTCTGTACCTCAGCGTGATATCCATTACAATACCAGGCGAATCCAATTCAAACACTTATTTTTCTTATATATGTATTATACTCTCCATTATTACTAGATGTCGCGAGAACTCGGTCTTCACCGCCATCTAGCAGCTGACTATATCAAGTAAGCAAATTAAAGAGAATATTTTTACCTTATAGCAGTGACGCTTTATAGATGTTATAATTAATTTTTTAACATTGAGCAATGCAAACTTAATATGGAATGATAAGAAAAATAAATGCCTGGACGGGATTCGAACCCGGATCTCTGAGTCTGTACCTCAGCGTGATATCCATTACACTACCAGGCGAATCCAATTCAAACACTTATTTTTCTTATATATGTATTATACTCTCCATTATTACTAGATGTCGCGAGAACTCGGTCTTCACCGCCATCTAGCAGCTGACTATATCAAGTAAGCAAATTAAAGAGAATATTTTTATAATATATATATATATATATATGTATATATATGTATAATACATATATAAGAAAAATAAGTGTTAGAATTGGATTCGCCTAGTAGTGTAATGGATATCACGCTGAGGTACAGACTCAGAGATCCGGGTTCGAGTCCCGTCCAGGCATTTATTTTTCTTATCATTCCATATATATATATATATATATATATATATATATATATATATATATGTATATATATATATAATTATATATTAATTAAATTTTTGGCATTGAGCAATGCAGGCATAAGATGCAATGATAAGAAAAGTAAATGTTTGGACGGGACTTGAACCCGGATATCTGGATTTACATCCTACTACATCTAGTAATAATGAGTATATTTTTTTATTAGAGAATTCTATGTATTACATTTGGTCAGTGGCGTATTAGGTAGCGTACTGATATATATATATATATATATATATATATAGTAACTAAATTTTGAGATTGAGCAATGCGACCTTAAAATGACATGATAAGAAAAATAAATGCTCTGACGGGACTTGAACGCGGAACTCTGGAATTATATCCAACGACTTCTAGTAATAATGAGAATATATTATTATAAGAGAAATATATGTTTTTACTACTCCTCCTCGGTGGCGTAATCGGTAGCACACTGATATATATATACTATTATAATTAATTTTTTTACATTGAGCAATGCAATCTTAAATGACATGTTAAGAAAAATAAACGCTCCGACGGGAATTGAACCCGCAGCCCTGCATTTTTATATCCCACTACATCTGGTAATAATGACAATATATTATTATAAGAGAAATGAATGTTTGTACTACAACTGCTTAGTGGCATAATCGGTAGCACACTGATATATACATATATATATATATGTATATATATATATGTATATATGTATATATATATATATATATATATATATATATATATATATACACTAGATGGCCAGGCGAACTTCGTATTGCCTGTCAATTTTTCCGTATAGTTTTGTTGATTAAGATGAATTTATGTTGTCTGTATTCTCAGTATCATCCATAAGTGTATCATAAGGATTATATACATTTATTGATGGAATATTTTGAAGAGGTTTGCTGATTTCATTTTACTTTCGTTTTTTTTTTTCTATGAACTTGTTTGCTGTTTGGATTCTCATCATCATCAAGAAGTCTCTGTATAGTAATATCATCTTGTGATATATTATAGTCATCTTATTTTTCATTTAATTGAGGCATGGATATTGTTTCTGTAATATTAGGGATATTGTTATAACTAACAAACTTACTTACAGTTCTGTTATTCCGTTCCTTAGGACCTTCATATGTTTTTAAATTGACATTCTTCTTAAACGTAAGATTTATGTCACATAGGCCTATACCAATTTGCGGAAATTTACTTGATATCTTACCATTCATGATCTCTAGAACTGATTCGCCACATTGTTTAATGTCCCTTCTCGGTCCAGTTAAATTTAGATTAAGTTTCTGTATTTCAGCCATATTACTTAAAAGTAATACTTACAGGCGAAATTAATATTATTATCAATATATTGAAAATAAAATAAACACTGATCATACTTAAATTATCAAATAATCAATATTTGTAATTCAATTGAAATTCGCGGTTGCGACAAAAAGCAGAGCCACCTGGATATCTCTTTGTTAAATAATAAACCAATTACCGTACACCGTCATCTGTTAGAATCGTATGGAACTCACAGATAATTATAACCCTTTGTTAAATAATAAACAAATAATTTCCAATAAAAATAATGCGATTATAAATTTAGTTATAAACAGCCGTAGGTCTCAAGTTGATCAAACAGCACATAGTGTGCAAAATGTTATTAAAATCGGTACAGTAGTTTAGGATTCCATCGCGGACAAATAACGTGACACGTAATTTATATATATATATATATATATGCAATCTTTAATGACATGATAAAGAATATAAATGCTTCTTCGGGATTTGATCGCGGGCCTCTGGATTTATATACCACTACTTCTAGTAATAATGAGAATATATTATTATAAGAGAAATGAAAATTTGTTCTCTATTTGATTGGTGGCGTAAAGGGAAGTACACTGGGATACACACACACACACACACATATATATATATATATATGTATAATAAAGGGGGATTTATAATTTTTATTTTAAAATTGCGCTTATAATTTAGAATAACATAAAATCATATCTAAAAAATATACAAAGACAGAAACATTTGAAATATTACATTTAAATTTCCTATATTATGTTAGATTTCAAATGTGAACAGTACAAAACGTAATATAATTTCAAACATTTTAATCCATGAAAAAAATTATATTTATAATTGTATTTAGTATTTACCTGATAAAGGAAGAGATGCGATTTCTTCATTCCAAAAAAAATACTGTTACAAACTAGATTTAAACCTGTCAAACGTTTGTATTTTATTACATTCAAATCAAAACTGACTTTTTAAGTATTCACACACAGTGGCGTTGCTCCGCAACTTAAGTTCTTATTACGTCTACATATTTGTTATTTTTTGCTAAAAAAAAACACTTAACAGAATAGTGTTACGAAGGTAACATTTTTTTTTGTAAATCTTGCGAGGCGGATATATATATATATATATATATATTATAATTAAGTTTTTAGCTTTTAGCAAAGGATACTTAAGATAACATGATAAGAAAAATAAATGGTTGGACGGGACTTGATCCCGGACCACTGGATTCATATCCCACTACATCGTGTAACAATTAGAATATATTATTATAGGAGAAATGAATGTTTGTACTAGACTTCCTCCGTAGGGCACTGGGATATATATATATAATCATTATTATTATTATTATTATAAATTTTTTACAAATGCCAATGCAAGCTCAAAATGTCATAAGAAATATAAATGCTCGGACGGGACTTAAACCCGGACCTCAGCTTTTATATCCCTATACTTGTAGTAAAAATAAGAATATATTATTATAAGATAAATAAATATTTGTACAAGACTTGCTTGGTGGCGTAATCGGTAGAGCACTGGGATATATATATATATATATATATATATATATTATAATTAAATTTTTGACATAGAGCAATGCAGGCGTATTATGAAATGATAAAAAATAAATGTTGGGACGGGACTTGAACCCGGATGTCTAGATTTACTTCCTACAACATCTAGTAATAATGAGTATATTTTTTTATTTGTGAATTTTATGTTTGTGGTACATTTGCTCGGTGGCGTAATAGGTAGCTGACAGGGATATATACATGTATATAAATAAATAAATAAATAAATAAATAAATAAGTATATATATATATATATATATATTTTTTCTAATTAAATTTCGACATTGAGCAATGCAAGCTTAAAATGACATGATATGAAAAAAAAATGCTAGAACGGGACTTGAACTCGGACCTCTGCAATTAGATCCCACGACTTCTGGTAATAATGAGAATATATCATCATAAGAGAAATGAATGTTTGTACTACAACTCCTCGGTGGCTTAATCGGTAGCAACACACACACACATATATATCATCATCATCATGAACAAATTCGTTTTAGGCCATGTGGCCTGTACGGTAAACCTAGCGAAGATCGTCTTGATCTTTCCACCGATGTTTTGGTCTTCCTTGGTCCCTATGTCCAGTTGGGGTATATTGGAATACCAATTTTGGAAGTCTATTTCTTATATATAGTAATTAAATTTCGAGATTGAGCAATGCAAGCTTAAAATGACATGATAATAAAATAAATGCCAGAACTGGACTTGAATGCGGGGCTCTGGAATTATTTTCCACGACTTCTAGTAATAATGAGAATATATTATTATAAGAGAAATGAAGGTTTTTACTAGAACTCCTCGGTGGTATGTATATATATATATATATATATATATATATATATGGTATGATAAGAAAAATAAATGCCTGGACGGGATTCGAACCCGGATCTCTGAGTCTGTACCTCAGCGTGATATCCATTACACTACCAAGCGAATCCAATTCAAACACTTATTTTTTTTATATATACATATTTTTATATATACATATATATACAATTATAATTAAATTTTTGACATTGAGCAATGCAAACATAAATGGTATGATAAAAATAAGTGCTCCGACGGGAATTGAACCCATACCCCTGGATTCATATCCCACTACATCTGGTAATAATGACAATATATTATTATAATAGAAATGAATGTTTGTACTAGACCTGCTCAGTGGCATAATCGGTAGCACACTAGCATATATATATATATATATATATATATATATATATATAATTAAACT
Source organism: Diploptera punctata (assembly GCA_030220185.1). NCBI lineage: Eukaryota > Metazoa > Arthropoda > Insecta > Blattodea > Blaberidae > Diploptera > Diploptera punctata. The sequence goes on from JASPKZ010008312.1 coordinate 44,720, forward strand.
ATTATAACTACATTTTTGACATTGGACAACAATCTTATTTGACATGATAAATAATATAATGCTCGTTCGTGACTTGAACGCGGACCTCTGGATTTGAATCCCACTACTTCTAGTAATTATGAGACTACATTACTATAAGAGAAGAGAATATTTATACTAGACCTGCTTGACGGCTTAAGAGGTAGCGCAATGAAATATATATATTATTGTAATTGTATTTTTGAAATTGGCAAAGCAAGCTTAAAATGATATGATAAGAAACATAAATGCTCGGACGGACTTGATCTCGGACCTCTGGATTTATATCCCACTACATCTAGTAATAATGAGAATATATTATTATAAGAGAAATGCATGTTTGTACTTGACTTGATTGGTGGCGTAATTGATAGAACACTGGGATAAATCCACAGGTTCGTGTTCAAGTCCCGTTAGAGCATTTATTAATTTTTCTTATGTCAAACACACACACACGCACGCATGCGCACGAACAGACGAACGCACGAACTCGCGAAATCTAAATTTTTGACATTGAGCAATGCAATCTTAAATGATATGATAAAAATAATGGCTCCGACGGGAATTGAATCCCTACCCCTGGATTTATATCCGACTACTTTTGGTAATAATGACAATATATTATTGTAAGAGAAATGAGTGTTTGTACTTGACTTGATTGGAGCACTGGGATATATATATATATATATATGTTATAATTAAATGTTTAACATTGAGCAATGGAAGCTTAATATGGTATGATAAGAAAAATAAATGCCTGGACGGGATTCGAACCCGGATCTCTGAGTCTGTACCTCAGCGTGATATCCATTACACTACCAGGCGAATCCAATTCAAACACTTATTTTTCTTATATATGTATTATATTCTCCATTATTACTAGATGTCGCGAGAACTCGGTCTTCACTGCCATCTAGTAGCTGACTATAACAAGTAAGCAAATTAAAGATAATATTTTTACTTTATAGCAGTGCCGCTCTATCGATGTTATAATTAAATGTTTAACATTGATCAATGTAAGCTTAATATGGTATGATAAGAAAAATAATATATAATATAATTATAATTAAATTTTTCTCATTGAGCAATTCAATCTTTAATTGACATGAAATGAAAAGTAATTGCTCGTACAGGACTTGAACCCAGACCTCTGTATTTATATCCCACTACATCCAGTTATAAACACTGGTCAACAGTGATTTTGTAACATAAAAGATTTTTGGTGATTCTTATGTATTTTCATCTGCTGATTCCAAAATTGAAGTCAGAAATTTTCCATCACCCACCATTTTTTTGTAATTTTGAAAATAATTATTTTCCTATTTATTAGCATTTTAGGTATATAACATGATGATTAGAAGGATTATTTTACATTTATAATTAATTTCATTGTGCCAACAATGGACTTATAATGTTTTGCGATTGTTGCCTTGAATTCATAACTTACAACAATGACATTCTCCTACAAAACTGTGATTGTATGTTTTAAGTTCGCAGTTGAATAGAAGCTTTCTTAAAAGAAACATGCTAATTCTGTGCTCACTTCCGTAGTCAAGTGAATTGTGATAGAAGTGTATTGTATTGTAGTGTATTGTAAAGAGAAGAGTAAAATTGTATTTGTATAAGAAATATGTCTCGAAAGTGTGTTAACGATAGAAACAACTTCTGTTTCGTGTGTGGTGAGCTCACTTTCAATGCGCAGAAGCGAAAGTTTACTCCTCTAATAAGAAGAGCTTATCACTGTTATTTTAACAACAAAATAGACCAGAACAAGATATGGGCCCCGGAAATCTGTTGTACCAAATGTGTAACACTATTAACTGGCTGGTTGAAAGGATCCCGTCATATGCCTTTCGCAGTCCCAATGATATGGCGCGAACCTAAGAATCATTTGACAGACTGCTACTTCTGCATGACAAATATATCTGGAATAACTTCCAAGTCAAGACACACCGTTAAATATCCAATGTTAGATTCAGCAATTCGACCGGTACTTCATGGGCCAGGTTTACCCATACCAATTCCACCAGATCACATAACAATGATTGAAGAACTTTCTGATATTTAGGATTTACAGAATGATTCAGATTTTGCGGAAGATGATGCTATAAATGAAACTCACTTTCTAACACAGGAGGATTTAAATGATTTGGTTCGGGATCTTGGTTTAAGTAAAAGCAAGGCAGAATTACTGCAGGATGACACCAAAGTAACTTTTTTCCGCAATCGCCAAAAGGAATTTGAGGATTTCTTTTCGAAAGAGAAGGACCTAGTTTTCTGCAGTGATGTTGAGAATTTCTTCCAGTCACTGGAACAAATCTGAGCATAAATCTGAGGATTGGTGTTTATTCGTAGACTCCTCGAAAACAAGTTTGAAAGGAGTGTTACTACATAATGGAAACATATATCCATCCATTCCTTTAGCCCATGCAGTTGGTATGAAGGAAAATTACGTGAATATGAAGCTCGTACTATCCGCTATAAAGTATGACAATTTTTCTTGGCAGATATGTGGGGATTTAAAAGTTATAGCCATCTTACCTGGGTTACAGCTCGGCTATACTAAATTTTGCTCTTCTTGTGCAAGTGGAATAGCAGAGATAGAAGTAATCATTATATTAAAAAGAACTGGCCAAAGAGAGAGTCACTTAATCCAGGACAAGAAAATGTTCTTCGCCAACCACTTGTACGTTCTAAAAAAATCTTATTGCCTCCACTACATATTAAACTAGGCTTGATTAAAAATTTTGTGAAAGCAATGGATCGTGATGGCAGTGCATTTCTCTTCCTCAAAAATAAATTTCCAAGGAACAGTGAAGCTAAATTGAAAGAAGGGATATTTGTTGGCCCTCAAATAAAGGAACTGATGAAAGATACGCAGTTTCAGAACAAGTTAAATATGCAAGAAGCAGCTGCATGGCAATCCTTAAAAAAAATTGTCTCAGATTTTCTGGGGAACTTCAGGTCTGATAACTACAGAGAACTTGTCAATGAGATGATTGAGAACTACAAGATAATGGGATGAAATATGTCTTTAAAAATTCACTTTCTGCACTCCCATCTTGATATCTTCCCTGAAAATCTAGGGGCTGTGAGCGACAAACACGGGGAGGGCTTCCACCAGGACATCGCGGAAATGGAAAGGCGCTATCAGGGTAAATGGTGCCCAAATATGTTAGCAGACTACTGCTGGACACTGAAGAGGGATATTCATAAAGAGAAGTACAGCCGAAAATCCAATTCTCATACATTTTGGGTGAGCAAATATAATTTCAGCTAAGATATAATAAATTGTAATGTATAGACACGAAAGATATATTATATATCTATATATATATATATATATATATGTATATATATATATAAATTATAATTTAATTTTTAACTTTTAGCAAAGCATTCATACAGTGACATGATAAGAGAAATAAATGCTCGGACGGGACTTGAACCCGGACCACTGGATTCATATCCCTCTATATCGTGTAATAATTAGAATATATAATTATAAGACAAATGAATGTTTGAAATAGACTTGCTCGGTGGCGTAATCGGTAGCGCACTGGGATACATATATAATAATAATTATTATTATTATTAAATTTTTGACAAATGCCAATGCAGGCTCAAAATGTCATGATAAGAAATATAAATGCTCGGACGGGACTTAATTTATATCCCACAACATATAGCAGTAATGAGAATATATTATTATAAGAGAAATAAATGTTAGTTCTATACTTGCTCGGTGGCTTAATCGGTAGCGGACTGGGATATATATACATACATATCATAATTAATTTTTGACATTGAGCAATGCAAGCTTAAAATAACATGATATGAAAGATAAGTGCTCGGACGGGATTTGAACACGGACCTCAGCATTTATATCCTACATTACATGTAGTAATAATCAGAATATATTATTATAAGAGAAATAAATATGTGTACTAGACTCTTGGTGGCGTAATCGGGAGCGCACTGGGATATATATATATATATATATATATATATATATATATATATATATATGTGTGTATATATATATGTATATATGTATATATATATATATATATATATATATATATATATTATAATTAATTTTTTGACATTGAGCAATGCAGGCATAAGATGAAATGATAAGAAAAATAAATGTTGGGACGGGACTTGAACCCGGATCTCTGGATTTACATCCTACAACATCTAGTAATAATGAGTATATATTTTTATTAGAGAATTTTATGTTTGTAGTACATTTGCTCGGTGGGGTAATAGGAAGCGCACTGGGATATATATATATTGTAATTAAATTTCGAGATTGAGCAATGCAAGCTTAAAATGACATGATAATAAAATAAATGCCAGAACGGGACTTGAACGCGGAGCTCTGGAATTATTTCCCACGACTTCTAGTAATAATGAGAATATATTATTATAAGAAAAATGAATGTTTTTACGATTACTACACCTCCTCGGTGGCGTAATCGGTAGCAGACTAGTATATATATATATATATATATATATATATATATATATATATATATATATATATATATATATAATTATAATTACATTTTTGAATTTATGAAGACATGGAGTTTATGTTCAGAAAATTATTGGACGAATACGATAACTGGGGTTTGAAAATAAATTTAGAAAAAACATTTTATATGGGATGTGGAGCCGAAACCTAAGATTTGATATTAGAAGTTGAAACGGGGTGTATTAGAGGATGTGAAGAATTTGAGTATCTGGGAGTAAAATTAGATAAAGAAGATAAACAAGAAAGTGATATTAAGAACAGAATAAATACAGGTAGAGCAATAACAGCAATGATGAATGGAGTCTTATGGAACAGACATATAACCAGGAATAATAAGTTACAAATATATAATTGAATAGTGAGAACTACTGTCACATATGGAGCTGAAGTTTGGAAATTCAACAAAAACTTAGAACAAAAATTTATATCGATGGAAATGGATTTCTTGAGGAGAGCAGAAAGATGTTCAAAATTAGACAAAATAAGAAATACTGTCATAAGAGAAAAAATTAATATTGGTTATTCAATAGTAGATTATATACAGTATAAGCAATTAAATTGGTATGGGCACGTACGACGAATGCAAGAGGAAAGATCATCATCATCATCATAGTACATTCACGAATTTAGGCCATTTGTTGACCTGTTTCGGTCTCAAGAGAAACACCATCCAAAAGTCTTTTGAGTGGACGTCCTGGTCTTCTTCTTCCTGCAGGTTGATATCTTAACATTTGTTTGGGTATTCTGTGATCTTCCATTCGATGAACATGTTGCATCCATCTTGACTTATAATCAGAAATTTTGTTTTCTAAAGGTTCCATGTGTAATTCTTCTAAGATGTCTTCATTTTTTTTGTGATCTAATAGTGTGTATCCTGCAGTCCTCCGAAGGTATCTCATTTCAGCAGATCTAAGTCTCTGTATATCCTTCTGTTTCAACGTCCATACTTCGCTACCATACAAAAGAGTTGGAAGAGCCAGTGTTTTATACACTTTTAATCTTGAATGCTTTTGGACTAACTGTGGCTTGAAGATAGAATTTATTAACCCTAAAATTCTTAAAAATTTAGATATTTTTGCATTTACATCCTTTTCTTCTTCATATGAGATATTGCATCCTAGATATGTAAAATTATTCACCTGCTCCAAAATTTTATTGTGCAGTACAATTTTACTTCTAACAGGATCTACAACTTGAAATGCCATAATTTTTTATTTTTCTGTAGATATCATCAAACCATATTCTTCTGTAATTTTGTTAAGTTCATACAGACCTTTCTGTAGATTATCTTCTGAATTTGCTATTATTATTTGGTCATCTGCAAACAATAGGGTGTTTAATTTTCTGTTTTCTGATACTCTTATTCCAAATTCATATGTCTTGTTCCAGCAACATATTACTTCATTGATATAACATATTACTTCATTGCAAAGAGTGTTGGGGATAGGGGGCAGCCTTGTCTCACACCACGATTTATAATTCCTTCTTCAGAAAATCTCTTATTTAATTTAATCTTTATGGTGTTGTCTTTGTAAATATTTTGTATGTTCTGCAGAAGTAAATATGGTATATTTCTGTCTTCCAATATATTTAAGAGTTCTGATCTCTTGACTGTGTCGAATGCTTTTTCAAAATCTATGAAAGCAAAATGTGTTTCTAAGTTGAATTCTCTTCTTTTTTCAAGCAATAATTTAACAGAAAATGCTGAATCAATACAAGATCGTCCTTTCCTAAATCCATTTTGACATTCCATAAGGAATTTTTCACTGAAACTTTTCAATTTTCCATTTAAAATGTCTGCATAAATTTTGTAGCATGTGTTTAATAAACTGATTCCCCTATAGTTGTCCATTTTTCTCTTGTCTCCTTTCTTGAACACGGGTATAGCAATGCTTGTCTTCCATTCTTGTGGTATATCTGCATTTTTGAATACATTATTAAAGAAGGACAACAGTCTTTCATGGAACTGTTTGCCTGCATATTTGTACAATTCAGAATTCAAGCCATCTGTGCCAGTTGACTTCCCATTTTTCAATTTCTTTAAACTATTGTTCAATTCTTCCAATGATATTATGGAATCTGTCTCATTATTATTTCGGAAAATTGTATCTTCATAGCTATTGTCATTCCAAAGACTTTTATAATAATTGAAAAAATCTTCTTTTGTTACTCCGCAATTAATTTTGGTAGATTCTTTAATATCTTTATTCAAATGTTTTAATATTTTGAAGACATTAGGTTGGAGCTTATGCAAGTCTGATTCTAAATGTGTAACAAAATTTAACCATGTTTTCCTGTGTCTCTTTCTTATATCCCTCTTAACAATAGCTCTACAGCGTTTGAATTCTATTTCATTTTCTACTTTCTTTGTGTTTAAATATTTTTTATAAGCTGCATTTGTTTCTTCAATAAATTGTTTTATTTGATCATCCCAGATTTTTAGAGTTCTATTTCTTCTAGGTTTTATATTTACTTTTCCTAAAGTTTCATTTTAATGTTTTTCCATTCTTCTTCTACATCATTACTTTCTGGAGTTGTAGCCATATATTGCTGAATTGTTCTCGAATATAACCATTTAATGCTGTCATCATAAAATAATTTTACCTTGTACTTTTGTTCTATGCTCTGTTGTTGTTTCTTCTTTTTTAACCATCTTGGTGGAAATCTTATTTTTGCTTCTACTAGGTAGTGATCTGAACCCATATCATATCCTCTGTAGGCTCTGACAGCGAGAAACAATTTAAAGATCTTATTATTTGCAATTAAATAATCAATGATAAAATTTGAGTCCTGACGATGCCAGGTATACTTATGTATGTTTCTATGATTGTAAAAGGTATTCGTTATCCTCAGTTCATTGTAGATAGCAAAATCTGTTAATCTTGTCCCACTTCTATTGCTGGTTGGTTCACCAAATGTTCCAATATTATTCTTGACTTGAGCATTGCCCACTCTGACATTTAAATCTCCTATTATGAGAATGTAATCATTTCTATTTATTTTGCTATAAATTTCTTGTAATATTTTATAAAATTCTTCATTGTATTCTTCACGGCCTTCCTCTGGCGCATATACACCAAGAACTGTCAAATTACCTCTATTTATTTTCAGTCGAAGCTCTAATATTCTTTCATTCCAGTAAGTGTAGTGTTGAATTTTATATCTTATGGTTTTATTAATCCAAATCATTACTCCAGCTTGTCCATGGGTTTTCCTGTCGACACCGCTATATATTTGTACATAATTTTGTGTTTCTTTCGTTCCTTTAAGTTTCTTCTTAGTTTCTGTAGTTACTGCAACATCAATGTTTCTATTTTTAAATATAATGTCTAGTTCCTCTTCTTTTTCATGGATGCTTCGGAAATTCCAGGTTGCATATCTTACAATATCATTGTGCCGTTTTCTTTTAACCATATTTCTTTGCTGTGGGTCGTCATATTTCAATTCCATCTGGATTTTTTCATGTTGATACTGGAAAGTAGTTTTGAAGTTCCTTAGGACAGGTTACTGGCCCGACGTTAAGTAGTGCAGTGGTAGGACTGCTACCTTTTAGTCTCTGGACAGACATTAGGATACCGCATTTACTCAGTACCCGATGGAACGGTTATACCACCGTGACTCGGTCCTCAGAGCCTCGTTTGTGAAAACAGGTTGTACCACGAGAAGGTGAGGATGAGAATTGGGTAGGAGAGGTTATACACACGTCACTACCCCTTACAACCCAAGAGGAAAGATTACCCAGGAAAACATTGGAATGGTGTCCACCTGGAAGAAGGAGGAGAGGAAGACCTCGAAACTCGTGCATGCATAAAATTAGAACTGGAATGAGAGCAAGAGGACTGGAGGACATGGATTGGATGGAGAGAGACGAGTGGAGAAGAAGTATAAAACTTAAGGCACAGAAAGATGTGTAAACATTAAAACTCTGTATATAAATAAATTAAATTTTTGACATTGATCAATGTAATCTTAAATGATATGATAAAAATAAATGCTCCGACGGGAATTGAACCCGTACCCCTGGATTTATATCCCACTACATCTGGTAATAATGACAATATATTATTATAAGAGAAATGAATGTTTGTACTACACCTGCTCAGTGGCATAATCGGTAGCACACTGGGATATATATATATATATATATACATCTATATGTATATATATATAGGCCTATATATACCGTATACCATTATAACTACATTTTTGACATTGGACAATGCAATCTTAAATGACATGATAAAAATATAAATGCTCGCTCGGGACTTGAACGCGGACCTCTGGATTTGAATTCCACTACTTCTAGTAATTATGAGACTATATTACTATAAGAGAAGAGAATATTTGTACCATATCTGTTTGGTGGCTTAATAGGTAGCGCAATCAAATATATATATTATTGTAATTATATTTTTGAAATTCGGCAAAGCAAGCTTAAAATGACATGATAAGAAAAATAAATGCTCGGACGGACTTGAACCCGGACCTCTGGATTTATATCCCACTACATCTAGTAATAATGAGAATATATTATTATAAGAGAAATGAATGTTTGTACTGGACTTGATTGGTGGCGTAATTGGAAGGGCACTGGGATATATATATATATATATATATATATATATATATATATATAATTATAATTAAATTTTTCACATTGAGCAATTTAATCTTGAATTGACATGATATGAGAAGTAAATGCTCGTACGGGACTTGAACCCAGACCTTTGAATTTATATCCCACTACATCCAGTAATAATGAGAATATATTAATATATTAGAAATGAATGTTTGTACTAGACTTGCTCGGTGGCGTAATTGATAGAGCAACGTTATAAATCCACAGGTTCGGGTTCAGGTCCCGTTGGAGATTTTATTAATTTTTATTATCATGACACACACACAAACATATATATATATATATATATATATAAATTCAAGGAGGAATTATATTCATTTTTATTTTAAAATTGTGCTTGTAATTTAGAATAACATAAAATCATATCTAAAAAATGTACAAGGACAGAAACATTTGAAATTTTATACTTAAATTTTTCATATGTTAGATTTCATATGTGAACAATTCAAAACGTAATATATTTTCAGACATTTTAATCCATGATAAATATGATATTTATAATTGTATTTAGTATTTACCTGATAAAGGAAGAGCTGCGCTTTCTTCATTCAAAAAAAAAAAAAATATACGGTTACAATCTAGATTTAAACCTGTCAAAAGTTTGTATTTTATTAAATTCAAATCAAAACTGACTTTTTCAATTTTCGCACAGAGTGTAGTTGCTCCACAACGTATGTTTTATTACGTCAACATATTTGTTATTTTTTTGCATAAAAACACATTTCACAGAATAGTGTTACGAAGTTAATAATTTTTTTGTAGATCTTGCGAGGCGGATATATTATATACATACATACACATATATATATAGTCCATCGCTGTGGTCTCGAGGTAGCGTGCTGCCTTGTCACGCAGCGGGCCCGGGTTCGATCCTCGGTCAGGGCTGTTTTTCTGGGTGAGGTTTTTATCGGGGTTTTTCCTCACCTGTAAGACAAATGTCAGGAAAACTTTAAGGCCCAAACGGTCCCCGAAATCATATGGCCATCATCCTTATCATTATCATCCTTACCATCATCATCATCACCATCATCCTTCACCGGTGTGTAAAGCAACGGGAAGCTACCACACCTACACAATTGCCTAGTAATGCTGCAAGCATAGCATGAAAATGCAGTGAAGGACCTGCCTTCGGGCAGAATTACTATGGATTCAAATATATTATTATAAGAGAAATTAATGTTTGTACTAGATTTACTCGGTGGCGTAAACGGTAGCGCACTTGGATACATATATTATTATTATTATTATTATTATTATTATTATTATTATTATTATTATTATTATTATTATTATCATTATTAACTTTTTGACAAATGACAATGCACGCTCAAAATGTCATGATAAGAAATATAAATGCTCGGACGGGACTTGAACCTGGACCTCAGGATTTATATCCCACTATATCTGGTAATAATGAGGATATTTTATAATAAGAGAAATTAATATTTATACTAGCCTTGCTCGGTGGCGTAATCGGTTACGAACTGATATATATATATATTTTACAATTATATTTTTGACATTGAGCAATGCAAGCTTAAATTGACATGATAAAAATAAATGCTCGTACTAGATTGATATGCCACTACATTCAGTAATAATGAGAATATATTATTATAAGAGAAATAATTGTTTGTACAAGACTTGCTCAGTGGCGTAATCGGTAGCGCACTGGGATATACATATATATATATATACACATACATATATTATTATTACATTCTTGACATTGATCAATGCAAGCTTAAAATGACATGACAAGAAAAATAAATGCTCGGACGGGACTTGAACCCGGATCTCTATATTTATGTCCCAATGCATCTAGTAATAATGAAAATATATTCTTATAAGAGAAATTAATGTTTGTACAAGACACGCTCGGTGTCGTAGTCGGTAGAGCACTGTGATATATATATATATATATATATATATATATATATATATATATATTAAATTATTGACATTCAGTAATGCAGGAATAAGTAGAAATGATAAGAAAAATACATGTTAGGACGGGACTAGAACCCGGACCTCTGGATGTATATCCCACTACTTCTTGTAATAATGAGAATACTTTATTATTAGAGAATTTAATGTTTATAGTACACCAGTTCGGTGGCGTGATCGGTAGCGCGCTGGGATATATCTAGTCGTATATTGTAATTACATTTTGACTTTGAGCAATGCAAGCTTAAAATGACATGATAAGAAAAATAAATGCTCGGACGGGACTTGAACCCGGACATCTGGATTTATATCCCACTACATTTAGTAATAATAAGAATATATTATTATAAGAGAAATAAATGTTTGTAATAGACATTTCGGTGGCGTAATGGGTAGCGCATGGGATATGTATATGTATATTATAAATGAATCTTAGACATTGATGTATATAAGTTTAATGGCGGACAGGTGCTAACAGCCTTCAACAGCGCTCCTGGCTTTTTCGATTTTTCGCAGGTATAAACAACAGTTGGGTCAGTGAAACATATTTATAAGTTTATTTTAAGTGTTAATTAATAGTTGAGTGAAATTTATTTCGTGTTTTCAATAGTGTATGATAATGGGTGGAAGAAGTAATAAATCTACTTGCTCAATTGGAGATACTGTAAAACGCGTCTTGTCCGATTCGCTCCAAGACAAGCAGTTGCTGCAGGTGTTGGCAACAATGATTAAGAACGAAGTTGTGGCGGAACTTCAAAAAACTATAGAAAACAACACTATAGTGATTCAAAATCTTAAAAAAACAATCGAAGATAAAGATAGTGTGATAAGAAATTTACAGACAAAAGTGGATGACTTAGAGCAGTATCAGAGACGACAATGTTTACGTGTTTTCGGGGTGAAGAAGTGGCCGGGGAGGACACTGACATTAAGTCAATTGAAATAGCCCAGAAAATCGCTGTGGATCTCCGTATTACTGACATTGACAGGAGCCATCGTGTTGGTGTACGAAGAGAAGACAGGCCGCGCCCTATTATAATAAAATTTACAAGTTACCGTAAAAGAAGGGAGATGTTCGTAAATAAGAAACAACTCAAGGGATCGGGTACAACAATCCGAGAAGACTTAACAAGAATGCGCCACCAACTATTGAAATACACTATTGATAAGTTTGGTGTACGCAATGTCTGGACATTGGACGGTGTTATATTCGCTAAAGATGGTGAATCAAAAAAGCGTATCACCAGTGCTAGTGACCTGTGTTAATTTAAGCCTTTAGCGTATTATTGGGTATGTTTTTTTATAACATATAATTTAAAAACTATTTAATTATTCTATATCTTAGTTTTAATATATATCAACTTTTTTTTCAATAATCTTAAATTAATAATTAAGCTATAGCAATTTCTCTAGGCTAATTAGATTAACATTTACTTTATTTGCTTAGAATAGTCCAATTGATTTTATTATTTCTAATATTTATTTTTCTCTGCTCCTAATAGTGTGTTAATTCAGTTAAAATTTTCATTATTTGTAAAAGTTGGTACAATTGATCTTCCAAGTTTTAGTCAAGTATTTGAAGTCCCTGACCCGCTTTCAACACGACCATCCCCCAAGCAAATTCCTACCCTTTCTTCAAATGACAATGCCAATGAATCCTCACATTCTTCTCACCCCACCACTGCCTACCTGCTAAAAGAACGCTTTTCTCCTCGTTCAACTACTTTTAAAATCGCCCATATTAATGCTCAAAGCATTCTGCCTCACATTCATGAAATTCGACATTTATTTTCCGAGATCTCTCTGCATGCGATCTTAATATCTGAGTCCTGGCTTAAACCTTCCCTTCACTCCTCACTTGTTGATATTGACGGGTACATGCTCTGTCGCAATGATAGACTAGGAAAAAGAGGTGGGGGAGTTGCGATATATATCAAATCGAACTTCGAGTCCAAAGTCATTCTTCACTCCTCCCCTGATTACAATGCACGACCAGAATTCCTCTTCATTGAAATTTCAGCTAGTTTACAGAGATGTCTTCTGTGTGTGGTGTACAAACCTCCGAAAGTAGAGTATCTTAGTGACATAGAAACACCTTTATTAAGTTTACTGCCGCATTATCAGCATGTTATAGTAATGGGCGACGGACTTGACGGGACTTGAACACCGCCCTCTGCATTTATATCCCAATACATCTAGTAATAATGAGATTATATTATTATAAGAGAAGAGCATTTTTGTAGTAGACTAGCTTGGTGGCGTAATCGGTAGAACAATGGAATATATATATTCCATCCATAGTAATTCTGCCCGAAGTCAGGTCCTTCACTGCAATCATAGCATTTTCATGCTACGTTTGAGTAACAAGTTTCAATGAAGATATACAAAGGTACCAACAAGAATGGAAAAATCATCTGAGGAGAATGGCAAGAAATAGACTTCCAAAATTGGCATTTCAGTATACCCCAACTGGATAGGGACCAAGGAAGACCAAAACATCGGTGGAAAGATCAAGACCATCTTCGCTAGGTTTACCGTACAGGCCACATGGCCTAAAACGAATTTGTTCATGATGATGATGCTTGCAGCTTTACTAGGGAATTGTAGGTGTGGTAGCTTCACGTTGCTTTCCTATATTATTGTAATACATTTTTTGACATTGGGCAATGCAAGCTTGAAATGACATGATAAGGAAAATAAGTGTTCGGACGGGATTTGAACCCGGACCTCAGCATTTTTAACCCACTACATGTAGTATTATTCAGAATATATTATTATAAGAGAATTAAATATCTGTACAAGACTTGCTTGGAGGCATAATCGGTAGCGAACTGGGATATATATATATATATATATATATATATTTATATAGGGCCTATATATATATATATATATACAATATATATTATTTAAATTTTTGACATTGAGCAATGCAGTCATAATATGAAATGATAAGAAAAATAAATGTTAGGACGGGACTTGAACCCGGTTCTTTGGATTTACATCCTAGTACATCTAGTAAGAATGAGTATATATTTTTATTAGAGAATTCTACGTTTATATTACATTTGGCCAGTGGCGTAATAGGTAGCGCACTGATATATATAGGCCTACATATATATATATTGTAACTAAATTTTGACATTGAGCAATGCGAGCTTAAAATGACATGAAAAGAAACATAAATGCTCTGACGGGACTTGAACGCGGAACTCTGGAATTATATCCCCCGACTTCTAGTAATAATGAGAATATATTATTATAAGAGAATTATATGTTTTTACAACACATCCTCGGTGGTGTAATCGGTAGCGCACTGGGATATATATATATATATATATATATATATATATATTATTATAACTAAATGTTCGACATTCAACAATGCAAATTTAAATGACATGATAAAAAATATAAATGCTTCTTCGGGACTTGAACGCGGACCTCTGGATTTATATCCCACTACTTCTAGTAATAATAAGACTATATTACATTAAAAGAAGAGAATATTTGTACTAGACCTGCTTGGTGGTGTAATAGGTATCGCAATGGTATATATATATATATATATATATATATATATATAAATTATATTTTTACATTGGGTAAAGCAAGCTTAAAATGACATAAGGAAAATAAATGCTCGGACGGACTTGAACCCGGACCTCTGGATTTATATCCCACTACATCTTGTAATAATGAGAATATATTATTATAAGAGAAATGAATGTTTGTACTTAACTTGATTGGTGGCGTAAATGGAAGGCACTGGTATATATATATATATATATATATATATATATATATATATATATATATATATATATATATAATAATAATAATAATAATAATTAATTTTTTTCACTTTGAGCAACACAACCTTGAATTGACATGATATGAGAAGTAATTGCTCGTACGGGACTTGAACACAGACCTCTGTATTTATATCCCACTACATCCAGTAATAATGAGGTATATTATTATAATAGAAATGGATGTTTGTACTAGACTTGTTCGGTGGCGTAATTGATAGAGCACTGGGATAAATCCACAGGTTCGGTTTGAAATTCCGTTGGAGCATTTTTTAATTTTTCTTATCATGTCTGTTTTTCTTATCATGTCAAAAACACACACCCTCACACACATACATACACACACATATGTAATTCAAGAAGGAATTATATTCATTTTTACTTTAAAATTGCGCTTTTAATTTAGAATAACATAAAATCATATCTCAAATATATGCAAAAACAGAAACATTTGAAATTATGTATTTAAATTTCTTATATTATGTTAGATTTCAAATGCGAACAGTACAAAACGTAATATATTTTCAAACATTTTAAACCAATGAAAATTTGATATTTATAATTGTATTTAGTATTTACCTGATAAAGGAAGAGCTGCGATTTCTTCATTCCAAAAAAAATACTGTTACAAACTAGATTTAAACCTGTCAAACTTTTGTATTTTATTACATTCAAATCAAAACTGACTTTTTCAATATTCACACACAGTGGCGTTGCTCCGCAACGTAAGTTCTTATTACGTCTACATATTTGTTATTTTTTGCTAAAAAAAACATTTCACAGAATAGTGTTACGAATCTAATATTTTTTTTTGTAAACCTTGCGAGGCTAATATATTATATACATATATATAAATATTATAATTATTTTTTTTTTGCTTTTAGCAATGCTTGCATAAAATGACATAAGAAAAATAAATGTTCGGACGGGACTTGATCCCGGACCAATGGATTCATATCCCACCACATCGTGTAACAATTAGAGTATATTATGATAAGAAAATGAAAGTTTGTACCAGACTTGCTCAGTGGCGTCATCGATAGAGCACTTGAATATATATATATATATATATATATATATATATATATATATATATAATTATTATTAGTACATTCTTGACAAATGCCAATGCAAGCTCAAAATGTCATGATATGAAATATAAATGCTGGGCCGGGCCTTGAACCTGGATTTATATCCCACAACATATAGCAATATTGACAATATATTAGTATAAGCGAAATAAATGTTTGTACTAGACTTGCTCGGTGGCTTAATCAGTAGCGCACTGGGATATATATATATATATATATATATATACACACACACATATAATAAATTAATTTTTGACATTGAGCAATGCAACCTTAAAATGACCTTATAAGAAAAATAAGTGCTCGGACGGGACTTGAAGCCGCACCTCAGTATTTATGTCCCACTACATGTAGTAATAATCAGAATATATTATTATAAGAGAAATAAATATTTGTACAAGACTTGCATGGTGGCATAATTGGTAGCGCACTGGGATATATATATATATATATATATATATATAAAATCGGTAACGCACTGGGATATATATATAATTAAAATTTTAGCATTGAGCAATGCAAGCTTAAAATGACATGATAAGAAATATAAATGCTCGGACGGGACTTGAACACGGGCCTCTGGATTCATATCGCACTACATCTTCTAACAATTAGAATATATTATTATAAGAGAAATGAATGTTTATACTAGACCAACTCGGTGGCGTAATCGGTAGCGCACTGGGATTTATATATATTACTATTATTTTTATCATTATTATTATTATTATCATTATTATTATTATTGTTATTGTTACTATTATTATAATTATAGAATTTTTTACAAATGTCAATGCAATCCCAAAATGTCATGATAAGAAATATAAATACTCGGACGGGACTTGAACCCGGACCTCAGTATTTATATCCCAATATATCTGGTAATATTGAAAATAATTTATAATAAGAGAAATTAATATTTATACTAGCCTTGCTCGGTGGCTTAATCGGTAGCGCACTGGGATATACATATATATATATATATATATATATATATATATATATATATATTATATTTTTAACATTTTAAATGCAAGCTTAAAATTACATAATAAGAAAAATAAGTGCTCGAACGGGACTTGAAGCCGCACCTCAGCATTTATATCCCACTACATGTAGTAAATAATCAGAATATATTATTATAAGAGAAATAAATATTTGTAGAAGACCTGCTAGGTGGCGTATTCGTTAGCGCACTGGGATATATATATATAAATAAATTTTTGACATTGAGCATTGCAGGCATAAAATGAAATGAGAAGAAAAATTAATGTTAGGACGGGACTTGAACTTGGATCTCTGGATTTACATCCTACTACATCTGGTAATAATGAGTATATTTTTTATTAGAGAATTTTATGTTTGTGTTACATTTGTTCTGTGGAGTAATAGGTATCGCACTGATTATATATATATATATATATATATATATATATATATAGTAACTAAATTTTTATATTAAGCAGTGCGAGCTCAAAATGCCATGAAAAGAAAAATAAATCCTATGATGGGACTTGAACTCGGAACTCTGGAATTATATCCCACGACTTCTTGTAATAATGAGTATATATTATTTATTATAAGATAAATGAATGTTTATACTTGACTTGATTAGTGGCGTAAAGGGAAGTACACTGGAATATATATATATATATATATATATAAATAATTATAATACAATTTTTCACATTGAGCAATTCAAACTTGAATTGACATGATATGAGAAGTAATTGCTCGTACGGGACTTGAACGTTGACCTCTGTATTTATATCCCACTACATCCAGTAATAATGAGATATATTATTATAATAGAAACGAATGTTTTTACTAGACTTACTACATATACTATTATAATTAAATGTTTGACATTGAGCAATGCAATCTTAAATTACATGGTAAGAAAAATAATCGGTCCGACGGGGATTGAACCCGGACCCCTGGATTTATATCCCACTACATCTGGTAATAATGACAATATATTATTATAAGAGAAATGAATGTTTGTACTACACTTGCTCAGTGGCGTAATCGGTGGTACACTGGGATATATATATATATATATATATATATATATATATATATATATATATATACTATTATAACTTAATGAAACCCGCCAAAGCCTGTCCCAAGCCAGGTTAGAAAAGGGTGAGCGGGAGGAGTATCAACCTCGTTAAAAAACCACAGTTCAGTACGCCCGGCTGATAGTACCCTGTGAGGGCCCTTATCTAGGGTATAGATACTGCTGCCTTGCAGTTCTTCATTGGCTTGACAAAGGCTAGAGGAAGAAAACTTGGAACAAAAATTACCTGGTCCTCCAGGTGGGGGGGTTGATGCATCAAGCCAGCTCCCTGTTCGTCACAAAAGACATAACAATGCTAAAATGCCTAAAGATTTAAAGCCGGACGGATATTAACCAAGACGACAAAAGCAAAGGAAAAGGACATTTCTTGTTGGAACATGGAATATTCGAGGTGTTCAAAATAAAATGGTTGACATCATGGAGGAAATGAAAATGCTTAACCGAGACATAATTGTGCTAACAGAAACAAAAAAGAAAGGAAAAGGTTCAGGAGTTAAAGGTCCATATATGCATTTTTTCAGCGGAGTAGAGAAACATAAACGAGCGCAGAGAGGAATCCCAATAATAATTAAGAAGAAATTCAACAAATTTATAACTAGTTGGGAGGCCATAAATGAAAATATGATTAAAATGAATATAAATATTTTTGGGAAAAAAGTTACAATTCTAGGAGTGTATGGCATAAGCCAAGATGAATCGCCTAAGAAGAAAGATGAGTTCTATGGAAATTTGAATAACGTAATAAGCGAAATTGGGAACTCAAGAGAAATTATTAGGATGGGAGATTTTTAAGGTAGAACTGGTACCCGGAGTGGAAGTGAAGTGGTCGGTCCTTTTGGAGAAGAAACAATTAATGATAACGGCGAAAGACTTATGGAAATATGTGAGCAGTACTCGTAAAAAATTACAAACGGATTTTATCAACACAAAGACATTCACGAATATACAAGATATCAAGATACTTTACAGGAGAGATCAATAATAGATTATATAATTGTTGGACAAAATACGGATTTGAAAATGCAAGATGTTAGAGTGAATAGAGGCCCAACCTGTGGCAGTGATCATTATTTGGTAAATGCAAAAATATTTTTTCCATATTTTAATAGGAGTAACGATACGAAAGAGAAATTGGAGACATCAGAAATTACGCACACACCTCTATATAATACTCAGTTGTTAGAGGACGATAGTATTTTATACCTTTACCGCAAGAGGCTGGACGAAAAGTTAATTGAAAATACATTGCATACTCGTGAAAAACAATATCAGTATATCGTGGAAAATATACATATGGCTGCTAGGGGAGCATTGGGAGAAAAGGAAATGGAGAATAAGAAAACTTATTTTTGGAACAAGGAGATTAAGAATGATGTAGATGATAAAAAAGTAAATATCTTAAATCGTTAAGTACAACAAATTTGACGGACAAAATGGAGTATAAAAAAGCACAAGCAAAAGTAAGGAAGAAGGTGACAGAAGAAAATAATAAATATTGGGAAAGAACGTGTCAAAGAATTCAGACTTATATTGGAGGAAAAAGATGTTCAGAGGCATGGAGAACTTTGAAAAATTTAAGAAAGCCAGGACACAATAAAATCAATATTCAGGGAATTTCTTTAAATGAATGGAAATTATATTTTAGCAAGCTATTGACGGAAGATCGTTTGGAATTTTTAAGTGGAATTGCAGAGGAAACTGATGATCAACACAGAACGAGTGTACATTTAGATACTGAGACAGTAGAGATAGCAATTGGAAGCTTAAAAAATGGAACGGCTTGTGGGGACGAAGGAGTACAGCCGGAATTAATTAAATATGGTACAAGCAAATTATTTGAATTGTTAAGGAGCCTTTTTGAGAGATGCCTAAACGGAGAAGATGTACCAGTAAAATGGAAAATTGGGTTGATATGTCATTCATAAGAAAGGAAGAAAAGATGAGTGCAATAATTATAGAAGAATCACCGTAATGAATGTTTTTAGCGTTATATATGGAAAAATAATCAAATACTATTTGGAAGACAATTGTAAACATAAGGAGAATGAAGTCCAAGCAGGCTTTAGGTCAGAGAGATCTACTATTGATCACGTATTTGTGGTAAAACAATTGATTGGAAAGACGAATAATAACAACCAACAAGTTCATTTCACATTTGTGGATTTAGAAAAGGCATATGACACTGTACCTTTACAAAAGTTGTGGGAAGCATTAGAAGATATGGCCATAAATGATAAAATTATTAATGCAATAAAAAATTTGTATAAAAATGCAGTAACTAAAATTAAAGTTGGAAAATATATATCAGAAGAAATTAAAGTAACAAAAGGCCTTCATCTAGGTTGTAGCATATCACCAACATTATTTAAAATATTTATACATAAAGCACTGTCAAACTGGAGCAAAAAATGTTCAAGAATGGGAGTACCAATTGGAGATGGATCAACAGATACAATATCTTCTTCTTTTTCTTCTTTCCAAGTATTAGGCCAAGGCCTGTTACGATCCTATAGAAAATTTTCCCTCCAGCGTTTCATAGGACGGCCCAGTTATCTTCGTCCTCTTGGTATATAATTATAAACAGCTTTGGGGATCCGATATGAACTCATTCTTTCAAGATGGTGTTTCCAATTTAGTTGGTACTGTTTAATATATTCCAAAATTGGCGTAGTCTTCAATTCTTTTAAGATATCGGTGTTCCTTTTCCGATCCCATCTGGTGTAACCCGCTGTTCTGCGCATGAATCTCATTTCACAAGCCGTTATTCTGCTTTCATGTTGTTTTTTTAGTGTCCATGCTTCACTACCATAGGTCAACCCTGGTATAGCCAAAGCGTTATATAAACTAATCTGGTGTTTTTTGTACAAGGGATGATTTCATAACTTAATTAATAATTCCTAAACTTTTATTATAACTAGTAACTTTTTCAGGGATATCTTTTTCATCCCAGATAGAGAGATAATATCCAAGATATTTAAATTGATTAGATCTCTCTAAACTTTATTCTGGAGAGAGATTTTACTTTGTATGGGGTCCTTCCCATGAAATACCATAATTTTAGTTATGCTAATTGATATTTCCATATTAAATTTGGCACCTATTTTTTGTAAATTATAAATTAATCGTTGCAAATCATTTTCGGAAAGTGCCAGAAGAGCTAAATCGTCTGCAAAAAGAATAGCCGAGTTTGAGTTTCCTATTGATGGGTATATATCCTCGTTGTGTTTTCCTCCATTCATTTATTAATTTATTCATGTATATAATAAAAAGCACCGGTGAAAGTCCACATCCCTGTTTTACTCCAGTGTTGATCTTTTCCCAAGAAGAAAATTTGCCATCTTGCTTAACAGAGATTTCATTATCTTTATAGATGTTGAAGATATTAGTAACATATTGTTGTGGAACGTTATCATCAGCTAAAATATATACAATATATACATTGTATTTGATGATGACCAGATAATAATTGCTCAAGAATATGAAGACATGGAGTTTATGTTCAGAAAATTATTGGACGAATACGATAACTGGGGTTTGAAAATAAATTTAGAAAAAAACATTTTATATGGGATGTGGAGCCGAAACCAAAGATTTGATATTAGAAGATGAAACCAGGTGTATCAGAGGATGTGTAGAATTTGAGTATCTGGGAGTAAAATTAGATGAAGAGGATAAACAAGAAAGTGATATTAAGAACAGAATAAATACAGGTAGAGCAATAACAGCAATGGTGAATGGAGTTTTATGGAACAGATATATAACCAGGAAAAATAAGTTACAAATATATAATTGAACAGTGAGAAGTACTGTCACATATGGAGCTGAAGTTTGGAAATTCAACAAAAACTTATGTCGATGGAAATGGATTTCTTGAGGAGGACAGAAAGATGTTCAAAATTAGACAAAATAAGAAATATTGTCATAAGAGAAAAAATGAATATTAGTTATTCTATAGTAGATTATATACAGTGTAAGCTATTAAATTGGTATGGGCACATACGACGAATGCAAGAGGATAGATTACTCAGGAAAACATTGGAATGGTGTCCACATGGAAGAAGGAGGAGAGGAAGACCTCGAAATTCGTGGATGCAGGAAATTAGAACTGGAATGAGAGCAAGAGGTCTGGAGGACATGGATTGGATGGAGAGAGACGAATGGAGAAAAAGAATAAAACTTCAAGCACAGAAAGATGTGTAAACATTAAAACTCTGTATGTAAATTAATTAAATTTTTGACATTGATCAATGCAAACTTAAATGATATGATAAAAAATATAAATGCTGCTACGGGACTTGAACGCGGACCTCTGGATTTATATCCCATCACTTCTAGTAATAATGAGACTATATTACTATAACAGAAAAGAATATTTGTACTACACCTGCTTGATGGCGTAATAGTTAGCGCAATGGAATATATATATATATATATATATTATTGTAATTATATTTTTGACTTTGGGCAAAATAAGCTTAAAATGACATAAGAAAAATAAATGATCGGATGGACTTGAACCCGGACCTCTGGATTTATATCCCACTACATCTAGTAATAACGAGAATATATTATTATAAGAGACATGAATGTTTGTACTTGATTTGATTGGTGGCGTAAAGGGAAGGGCACTGGGATATATATAATTTTAATTAAATTTTTCACATTGAGCAATTCAATCTTGAATTGACATGATATGAGAAGTAATTGCTCGTACGGGACTTGAACACAGACCGCTGTACTTATATCCCACTACATCCAGTAATAATGAGAATATATTATTATAATGGAAATGAATGTTTGTACTAGACTTGTTAGGTGGCGTAATTGATAGAGCACTGGGATATATCCACAGGTTCGGGTTCAGGTCCCGTTGGAGCTTTTTATTAATTTTTCTTATCATGTCAAAAACACACACCCTCACACACACACACACAAGCATTATATATATATATATATATATATAATTCAAAGAGGTTTTATATTGATTTTTATTTTAAAATTGAACTTGTAATTTAGAATAACATAAGATCTTACCTAGAAAATATACAAAGACAGAAACATTTGAAATGTAATATTTAAATTTCTTATATTATGTTAGATTTCAAATCTGGACAGTACAAAACGTAATATGTTTTCAAACGTTTTAATCCATAAAAAATATGATATTTATAATTGTATTTACTATTTACCTGATAAACGAAGTGCTGCGATTTCTTCATTCCAAAAAATTACGGTTACAAACTAGATTTAAACCTGTCAAACTTTTGTATTTTATTACATTCAAATAAAAAATGACTTTTTAAATATTCACACACAGTGGCGTTGCTCCGCAACGTAAGATCTTATTACGTCTACATATTTGTTATTTTTTGCTAAAAAAACATTTAGCAGAATAGTGTTAAGAAGGTAATATTTTTGTTTGTAAATCTTGCGAGGCGGAAATATTATATATATATATATATATACACTTACTTACTTACTCACTGGTACTATCGAACCCGTAGGTTCATGGCCGCACGGACATAAGCTCTCCATATATCCCTATCCTGAGCCAATGCTTTCTAATCATTCCCTATATAATCTACTTCCCTCAAATCATAGTTAATGTTGTTCTCCCACCTCATTCTTGGTCTACCAACTGGGCGTTTTCCTTCTGGCTTTCCTACAAGAAGTTTCCATGCACGTTTTCATTCCCCATACGCGCAACATGTCCTGCCCATCGCAGTCTACGGGACTTAACTGTTCTTATTATATCTGGCTTCCTATAAAGACCATGTAGTTCATTGTTATGTAGTCTTCTCCATTCACCTGTCTGTTCATCTCTCTTTGGTCCAAAAATTTTCCTAAGAACTTTATTCTCAAATACTCGTAATCTCCTTTCCTCCCTTAAAGTAAGAGTCCATGTTTCGCACCCATATAATATAACTGGTAGAATAATAGTTTTATATATTTTCAGCTTAACGTTTTTTGAAAGGAGTTGGGACATCAAAAGTCTCTGCAATGCATAATAGCATGCATTTCCAGAATTGAGCCTATGTTTAATTTCTTTGTGCATCTCATTCCTATTTGTGATTATTGTTCCTAGGTATTTGAATTCAGCCAATTCCTCAAAATTTCCCTCATTTGTCATTAGCTGTCCATTTCCATTATATAATGTATTTCTACGTGTGACCATATATTTAGTTTTACTGATATTTACTTCCAGTCCTAATTTCTTAGTGTTACTCAATAGTGTGTGCGTGTTGGCCTTTAGTATCTCCTCGCTATCGGCCAGTAGTACTACATCATCAGCATAAACTAACAGCTTATTAATACCATTCAGTTGTAAGCCTTCCTCATTCTCCAAAGATTTAATGGCATGCTCTAGTACAAAATTAAATAGTAGAGGAGATAGTGCATCTCCTTGCTTCAACCCATTCTGGATTTCAAAAGTGTCTGAAAACTGTTTGCCTACACGCACCCTACTCGTTGAGCCATTTAGACACATTCGTATAAGTCTAACTAACTTTTTAGGAATTCCGAACTCCAGCAGGATACTATATAACTTCTCCCTCTTAATTGAATCATATGCTTTTTTGAAGTCTACATATAGTTGATGTACAGTACCATTATATTCCCATTTCTTTTCTAAAATCTGTCTTATACTAAAAATCTGATCTGTTGTAGACCTGTTTCTTCTAAATGCACATTGATGATCTCCTAGAATGTCATCAATATAGGGAGTAAGTCTGCTTACTAATATATTTGTTAGAATTTTGTACGAAGTTGAAAGTAATGAGATGCCCCTATAGTTGTTGCAATCAGTTTTATCTCCTTTCTTATAAATTGGTACGATAATTGATTCCTTCCATTCATCTGGAAGAGCTTCTTTTTCCCAAATCATACTAAGCAACCAGCGTATCTTGTCCATCAATTTTTCTCCCCCTGATTTTATCAGTTCTGCTGGGATCTCATCTGAACCTGATGCTTTATACATCTTCAATTTTTCAATTGCCATTTCAACCTCTAATGCACTTGGCTCTGCGACTAGCATTTCTGCTGTCTGTAACTTATCCTCCTCAATGTCCTGTTCTGTATGTACATTTAATAGCTGATTAAAATAACTTTTCCATCTATTTAATATACTCTTGGAATCTGCAATCATATCCCCA
>JASPKZ010008312.1:75000-120513 GCA_030220185.1 Diploptera punctata
GAGAAATAAATATTTGTAATAGACATTTCGGTGGCGTAATGGGTAGCGCATGGGATATGCATATATATATTATAAATGAATCTTAGACATTGATCAATGCAAGCTGAAAATAAGATGATGAGAAAAATAAATGCTCAGACTGGACTTGAACACCGACCTCTGCATTTATATCCCAATACATCTAGTAATAATGCGATTATATTATTATAAGAGAAGAACATTTTTGTAGTAGACTTGCTTGGTGGCGTAATCGGTGGAACAATGGAATATATATATTCCATCCATAGTAATTCTGCCCGAAGGCAGGTCTTTCACTGCAATCATAGCATTTTCATGCTATACTTGCAGCTTTACTAGGGAATTGTAGGTGTGGTAGCTTCCCGTTGCTTTCCTATATTATTGTAGTAAAATTTTTGACATAGGGCAAAGCAAGCTTGAAATGACATGATCAGAGAAAAAAGTGCTCGGACGGGATTTTAACCCGGACCTCTGCATTTTTAACCCACTACATGTAGTAATAATCAGAATATATTATTATAAGAGAAATAAATATTTGTACACGACTTGCTTGGTGGCGTAATCGGTAGCGAACTGGGATATATATATATAAATTAAATTTTTGACATTGAGCAATGCAGGCATAAGATGAAATGATAAGAAAAATAAATGTTAGGACGGGACCTGAACACGGATCTCTGGATTTACATCCTAGTATATCTAGTAATAATGAGTATATATTTGTATTAGATTCTATGTTTCTATTACATTTGGTCTGTGGCGTAATATGTAGCGCATATATATATATATATATATATATATATATATATATATATATATATATTGTAATTAAATTTTGACATTGAGCAGTGCGAGCTTAAAAGACATGAAAAAAATAAAAAAATGCTCTGACGGGACTTGAACACGGAACTCTGGAATTATATCCCATGACTTCTAGTGATAATGAGAATATATTATTATAAGAGAAATACATGTTTTTACAACACCTCCTCGGTGGTGTAATCGGTAGCACACTGGTATATATATAAACAGTCCACCGCTGTGGTCTCGAGGTAGCGTGCTGCCTTGTCACGCAACGGGCCCGGGTTCGATCCCCGGTCTGGGCAGTTTTTCTGGGTGAGGTTTTTATCGGGGTTTTTCCTCACCTGTAAGTCAAATGTCAGGAAAACTTTAAGGCCCAAACGGTCCCCGAAATCATATGTCCATCATCCTTATTATTATCATCATCACCATCATCCTTCATTGGTGTGGAAAGCAACGTGAAGCTACCACACCTACACAATTCCCTAGTAAAGCTGCAAGCATAGCATGAAAATGCTATGATTGCAGTGAAGGACCTGCCTTCGGGCAGAATTACTATGGACTATTATAATTAAATTTTTGACATTGAGAAATCCAATCTTAAATGACATGTTAAGAAAAATAAAAGCTCCGGCGGGAATTGAACCCGGATCCCTGGATTTATATCCCACTACATCTGGTAATAATGACAACATATTATTATAAAATAAATTAATGTTTGTACTACACCTGCTCAGTGGCGTAATCGGTAGCACACTGGGATATATATATATATTTATATACTATTATAACTAAATGTGTTACATTGAACAATGCAAACTTAAATGACATGATAAAAAATATAAATACTTCTTCGGGACTTGATTGCAGGCCTCTGGATTTATATGCCACTACTTCTAGTAATAATGAGACTATAATACTATAAGAGAAGATAATATTTTTACTAGACCTGCTTGGTGGCGTAATAGGTATCGCAATGGAATATATATATATATATATATATATATATATATATATATATATATATATGTAATAATTTATTTTTGACATCGGGCAAAGCGAGCTTAAAATTACATGATAAGGAAAATAAATGCTCGGACGGACTTGAACCCGGACCTCTGGATTTATATCCCACTACATCTTGTAATAATGAGTATATATTATTATAAGAGAAATTAATATTTGTACTTGACTTGATTGGTGGCGTAAAGGGAAGGGCACTGGAATATATATATATATATATAATTATAATTAAATTTTTCACATTGAGTAATTCAATCTTGAATTGACATGATATGAGAAGTAATTGCTCGTACGGGACTTGAACACAGACGTCTGTATTTATATCCCACTACATCCAGTAATAATGATATATATTATTATAATGGAAATGAATGTTTGTACTAGACTTGTTCGGTGGCGTAGTTGATAGAGCACTGGGATAAATCCATTCCCGTTGGAGCTTTTATTAATTTTTCTTATGTCAAAAAAAAAACACACACACACATGTGTGTGTATATATATATATATATATATATATATATAATTCAAGGAGGAATTATATTAATTTTTATTTTAAAATTGCGCTTGTAATTTAGATTAACATAAAATCATATCTCAAAAATATGCAAAGACAGAAACATTTGAAATTTTATATTTAAATTTCTTATATTATAATTTTGAGTGATGCCGGGTTATGTGGCCGTGGTCCATAGTTGGTGTTGATACCAGACGTTTCGCCCTCAACTGCGGAGGGCATCTTCAGTGGCGAGTGCTTCTAGGCGTGTTTTCTGGTCGGAAGATCTACTTAGATTGAGCGCTGCGGACGTTGTGGACATTGTATTGATACTAGTGGTTGGTGCAGGGTGAGTGGGCGTGGCTCTTGCTGATTGGCTAATGGTCATCTCCTTGTTGTCCCTAGTGTTAATACATTTATTTTCTAGTGTATGATACCAGGCCTTAGACAGTTTGATACCTTCCTCTTTTCTGTTAATATTTCCCTTATGCTTGTATATTTCTATAGCCTCTGGGTATAATCTAGGGAAATAGTAGGAAGTTGTGGCTAAAACTTGTGTATCGTCGAATAGAATCTGGTGTCCATTCATAATTGCATGTTCTGCTACAGCTGATTTATCCATTTCTCCTTGTCTGCAGTTTCTTTTATGTTCTGATAAACGGGTGGCTATACTTCTTTTCGTGGTCCCTATATATGATTTACCACACGAACAAGGAAGTCGATATACGCCGCAAGTGGAGAGAGGTGGCCGAGGATCCTTAGCTGAGCGAAGGCAGTCTTCTATTTTTCTTGTAGGTCTGTAAACTGTTTTTATGTTGTATTTTCGTAGGAGTTTTCCGATACGATCTGTGACTCTTTGTACATATGGTAAGTAGGCTATGCTGATTGAGGGTGTGTTATCCATTCTGACGTGCTGTCTTCGTGGATGTATGGTTTGTCTTATTTCCTTGGATGTGTAGCCATTTTTCTGGAAACAATTGAACAAATGGTGTTGTTCTTGTTTAAGGTGTTGTGGTTGGCATAACTTAGTCGCTCTGTCGAACAGTGTCTTAATGACACCTCGCTTTTGTCTTGGATGGTGGTTAGAGTCTTTGTGCAGATATTGGTCTGTGTGTGTAGGTTTTCTGTAAACTGTATGTTGAATTTCCCCATTGCCAGTCCTTATTATTTGAACATCCAGGAAAGGAAGTCTTCCATTATCTTCTTTTTCCATTGTGAACTGTATTTTGTTGTGTCTGCTGTTAAGGTGTTGAAGGAAACGTTCCAATTCTTCACTGCCATGTCTCCATACTACGAATGTGTCATCAACATAGCGAAACCAATGTTCTGGAGACTTGGGAGCTGTTTTTAGTGCTTCTTCTTCGAATTTCTCCATGCAAAAATTCGCTACTACTGGGCTTAGAGGACTGCCCATGGCTACTCCGTCGGTCTGTTCATAGTAGCTGTTGTTCCATTGGAAGTAAGTAGTAGTTAGTACATGCCTGAATAAATTGGATATTTCTTCTGTGAAAATCTGTCTAATGTAGTCCATGGTCTCATTTACCGGCACCATGGTGAAAAGGGAAACCACATCGAAGCTAACCAGTATATCTTGAGATGTTACGTTTATATTCCGTAGTCTCTCAATGAAATGTGTCGAGTCTCTGATGTAGCTGTCCGTTTTTCCAAGGAGTGGTTTCAGAAGTCCTGTAAGATGCTTTGCCAGTAAGTAGGTCGGGGAACCGATGGCACTGACAATTGGACGGAGTGGAATGTTGTTCTTGTGTATTTTTGGAAGACCATAGAGTCTTGGAGGTTGAGCTTCGGATACGCGTAATTTCTTCTTAATTTCCTCTGGCAAGGACGATTGCTTGATACGATTGTTGGTTTTTCGAAGAATACCGGATGTAGGGTCTCGCTTGATAAGTTTATATGTATCTGGTGTCAGAATCTCTATTATTTTCTCTTTGTATTCGTGTGTATTCATAACAACTGTAGAGTTTCCTTTATCGGCTGGTAAAATGGTGATATTATTATCATTATTTAAAGTTTTTAGCGCTAGTCTCTCGTTCTTAGTTAAATTGATTTTCGGTGGTTGGGCGCGACGAAGTATTCTTGCAGCTTCATAACGAATTTCATCAGTTTTTATGAAGCTGCAAGAATACTCCGTCGCGCCCAACCACCGAAAAGCAATTTAACTAAGAAGGAGAGACTAGCGCTAAAAACTTTAAATAATGATAATAATATCACCATTTTACCAGCCGATAAAGGAAACTCTACAGTTGTTATGAATACACACGAATACAAAGAGAAAATAATAGAGATTCTGACACCAGATACATATAAACCTATCAAGCGAGACCCTACATCCAGTATTCTTCGAAAAACCAACAATCTTATCAAGCAATCGTCCTTGCCAGAAGAAATTAAGAAGAAATTACGCGTATCCGAAGCTCAACCTCCAAGACTCTATGGTCTTCCAAAAATACACAAGAACAACATTCCACTCCGGCCAATTGTCAGTGCCATCGGTTCCCCGACCTACTTACTGGCAAAGCATCTTACAGGACTTCTGAAACCACTCCTTGGAAAAACGGACAGCTACATCAGAGACTCGACACATTTCATTGAGAGACTACGGAATATAAACGTAACATCTCAAGATATACTGGTTAGCTTCGATGTGGTTTCCCTTTTCACTATGGTGCCGGTAAATGAGACCATGGACTACATTAGACAGATTTTCACAGAAGAAATATCCAATTTATTCAGGCATGTACTAACTACTACTTACTTCCAATGGAACAACAGCTACTATGAACAGACCGACGGAGTAGCCATGGGCAGTCCTCTAAGCCCAGTAGTAGCGAATTTTTTCATGGAGAAATTCGAAGAAGAAGCACTAAAAACAGCTCCCAAGTCTCCAGAACATTGGTTTCGCTATGTTGATGACACATTCGTAGTATGGAGACATGGCAGTGAAGAATTGGAACGTTTCCTTCAACACCTTAACAGCAGACACAACAAAATACAGTTCACAATGGAAAAAGAAGATAATGGAAGACTTCCTTTCCTGGATGTTCAAATAATAAGGACTGGCAATGGGGAAATTCAACATACAGTTTACAGAAAACCTACACACACAGACCGATATCTGCACAAAGACTCTAACCACCATCCAAGACAAAAGCGAGGTGTCATTAAGACACTGTTCGACAGAGCGACTAAGTTATGCCAACCACAACACCTTAAACAAGAACAACACCATCTGTTCAATTGTTTCCAGAAAAATGGCTACACATCCAAGGAAATAAGACAAACCATACATCCACGAAGACAGCACGTCAGAATGGATAACACACCCTCAACCAGCATAGCCTACTTACCATATGTACAAAGAGTCACAGATCGTATCGGAAAACTCCTACGAAAATACAACATAAAACAGTTTACAGACCTACAAGAAAAATAGAAGACTGCCTTCGCTCAGCTAAGGATCCTCGGCCACCTCTCTCCACTTGCGGCGTATATCGACTTCCTTGTTCGTGTGGTAAATCATATATAGGGACCACGAAAAGAAGTATAGCCACCCGTTTATCAGAACATAAAAGAAACTGCAGACAAGGAGAAATGGATAAATCAGCTGTAGCAGAACATGCCATTATGAATGGACACCAGATTCTATTCGACGATACACAAGTTTTAGCCACAACTTCCTACTATTTCCCTAGATTATACCCGAGAGGCTATAGAAATATACAAGCATAAGGGAAATATTAACAGAAAAGAGGAAGGTATCAAACTGTCTAAGGCCTGGTTTCATACACTAGAAAATAAATGCATTAACACTAGGGACAACAAGGAGACGACCATTAGCCAATCAGCAAGAGCCACGCCCACTCACCCTGCACCCACCACTAGTATCAATACAACGTCCACAACGTCCGCAGCGCTCACTCTAAGTAGATCTTCCGACCAGGAAACACGCCTAGAAGCACTCGCCACTGAAGATGCCCTCCGCAGTTGAGGGCGAAACGTCTGGTATCAACACCAACTATGGACCACGGCCACATAACCCGGAATCACTCAACATTATGATTACCGGCCGTGAAAGCCTGCATTCAACTATTTCTTATATTATGTTAGATTTCAGATCTGAACAGTATAAAACGTAATATATTTTCAAACATTTTGATCCATAAAAAATATGATATTTATAATTGTATTCAGTATTTACCTGATAAAGGAAGAGCTGCGATTTCTTCATTCCAAAAATAATACTGTTACAAACTAGATTTAAACCTGTCAAACTTTTGTATTATATTACATTCAAATCAAAAACTGACTTTTTCAATATTCACACACAGTGGCGTTGCTCCGCAATGCAGATTATTATTACGTCTACATATTTTTTTCTTTTTTGCTAAAAAAAACATTTCACAGAATAGTGTTACGAAGCTAATACTTTTTTTTTGTAAATCTTGGGAGGCGGATATATTATATACATATATTATAATTATTTTTTTGTTTTATTAATGCTTGCATAAAATGACATGATAGGAAAAATAAAAGCTCGGACGGGATTTGATCCCGGACCACTGGATTCATATCCCACTACATCGTGTAACAATTAGAATATATTATTATAAGAGAAATGAATGTTTGTACCAGACTTGCTGGGTGGCGTAATTGGTAGAGCACTGAATATATAATATATATAATTATTATTATTATTATTATTATTATTACATTTTTGAAAAATGCCAATGCAGGCTCGAAATCTCATGTTAAGAAATATAAATGCTCGGAAGGGATTTGAACCCGGACCTCTGGATTTATATCTCACAACATATTGTAATAATGAGGATATATTATTATAATAGAAATAAATGTTTGTACTAGACTTGCTCGGTAGCTTAATCTGTAGCGCACTGGGATATACATACACATATATATATATATATATATATATATATATATATATATATATATATATATATATATATATATATATATATACATATAATAAATTAATTTATGACATTGAACAATGCAACCTTAAAATGACATATTGAGAAAAATAAGTACTCGGACGGGACTTGAAGCCGCACATCAGTATTTATATCCCACTACATGTAGTAATAATCAGAATATATTATTATAAGAGAAATAAATATTTTGTAGAAGACTTGCTAGGTGGCGTAATCGCTAGCGCACTGGGATATATATATATATATATATATATATATATATATATATAATTAAATATTTAACATTGAGCAATGCAAGCTTAAAATAACATGATATGAAAAGTAGGTGCTCGGACGGGATTTGAACCCGGACCTCAGCATTTATATCGCACTACATGTAGTAATATTCAGTATATATTATTATAAGAGAAATAAATATGGACAAGACTTGCTTTCTGGCGTAATCGGTAGCTCACTGGGATGTATATATATATATATATATATATATATATTTTATAATTAAATTTTTGACATTGAGCAATGCAGGCATAAGATAAAATAAGAAAAATTAGTGTTAGGACGGGTCTTGAACCCGGATCTCTGGATTTACATCCTAGTACATCTAATGAGTATATTTTTTTATTAGAGAATTTTATGTTTCTATTACATTTGGTCTGTGGCGTAATAGGTACCGCACTACTTACTTACCCACTGGCACTATCGAACCCGTAGGATCATGGCCGCGCGGACGTGAACCCGTAGGTTCATGGCCGCGCGGACATAAGCTCTCCATACATCCCTATCCTGAGCTAATGCTTTCCAATCATCTCCTGTGTATTCTACTTCCCTCAAATCATAGTTAATGTTATTCTCCCACCTCATTTTTGGTCTACCAACTATTCATCTTTCTTTGGTGCAAACATTTTCCTAAGAACTTTTCCTCAAATACACGTAATGTCGTTTCCTCCCTTAAAGTAAGAGTCCATGTTTTCCGTTCATATAATATAGAAACAAAAACTTGGGGGGGGGATGGATCACGCTGCTTGCAATACGCCGCATTGTACCAAAAATATAAAGGGGGAAAAAAAAACAGTTGCAGCGTTTCAAATCATAACTGTTCATGACCTCCTTGCAGAACATCTTCCCCTCATCTAGTTGTGTTTTGCGTTGTGATAGGGACAGTGTCATGAACTAGGACATTATGAAACTAAGTACTGCTTTGAAAACCTCCAATTTAATCTGATGACAAATTATATTGGATAGTTTACCGAAAAGTGACTTTACTGCTGAAGTAAATTCGTTAAATTATTTACATTTATAACGTTACTGTGACACTGAATACAGTATGTTGTGCAATAAAAGTTGTAATGATTTATTTGACCAATAATCTCGATTAATGTTAAAGATAAGCTCTGTAATATTAAGAACGGCATATTTTATGATCTTCTAAATATTGTTATCGTATAACAATATTTACATTATTCTTAACTGGAGTAAAATTATAAGAAACCAAGTTTATCAGTCACTTTTTTTTTGCGGATTATGCTACAATGGAGGAAATTGGTATAAAGCCACTAACGGTTAGTAGTAACACAACCTGAAATATTTATGCAAATACCGTATGTGTGTCATAGATTACATATAATTATCTTGGACATTATTTTATTATTGGTCTCCTCATTTTGTATTTATTATATATGTAAATAATACGTAAAATCTAAGAAAACGCTGTCTTAGGGGTGGAAATCGATATAAAGGCATGTCAATTTCTGGCTCTTACAGAGACATAAATGTAAACAAAACACTGCAATTACATGGACACGACGTGTCTCTGGGCGTCGTTACAAGTTACAAGTCAGCAGTACGTACAATGCCACGTGGAAAACTTCTATCAAATGAAGAGAAATCAAGAGTTAGTGCCTTCATGGAGATGGGCCTTTCCAATAGGCAAATACCTACGAAATTGGGGCTTCAAGATGTGTCATTGATAATTTTGTCAAACTGGGCTCACAATATGAAAAAAAACGGGAAATATGGACGGACAAGAAAATTGTCTGAGCGCACTAAACATGTTATTTTACGTACAGCAAAAGGTAAGAATATGTTTTCTTCTCAAATCCAGGCTGATTTGAAGTTGTCATTAACAGCCAGACGACTAAGACAAATTCTGTCAGAAGACAAGAACCTAAAATTCAAAAAAAGTCTTAGTAAATTACCTCAGAACAATGCACATAAGAAAGCTAGAATGACTTTTGCTTAAGAACACATGTCCTGGACCTCAGAATGGAATAAAGTAATGTTCAGTGATAAGAAGAAATTTAATATGGACGGGCCTGATGGCCTTCAGTATTACTGGAACGACCTTCGTACTGAAGAGCAAGTTAGAATGAGTAGATACTTCGGTGGTGGAGGCTTTAAGATTTGGGCAGCATTCTGCTTTAAAGGAAGATCAAAAATGGCATGGATACACACCAAGATGAATTTTGAGTCCTACACTAAATGTATGAGGAATTTGGCGAAGATCTAATTTTTCAGCCAGATAATGCTTCCATTCACGTGTCTGCTAAATCAAAGGAGTGGTTCAGGAAGAAAGAAATACCACTTTTTACGTGCCCAGTCAGAAGTCCTGATTTAAACCCTGTTGAGAACTTATGGGGGATCCTCGCAAGGCGTGTGTATCGCAATGGATGGCAGTTTGGGACAGTGACTGAGCAGAAAAATATTATTCAGGAAGAGTGGGCTTCAATCTCAGTGGAAGAAATAAACACCCTCATCAAGTTAATGCCAAAGAGAATCTTCCAAGTAATTAACAACAATGGAGGTTCAACTAAATTTTAGAACTTTGTTCTAAACTTTGCGCTCAGTCTTTTTGGTTTAATCTGTGAAATACACAAAGTGCGTTTATACTAATTTCCACCCATATGTGAGAGGGGTTTCAGTTTTCATGTACTATTTTGGACGGAAATGGATAATTAATTTTGACATTATTTGTGTGTGTTTTATACTCAATCACCTCCTAAGTTAATATAGAAAAATGACAAAGAAATAGTAAATAAACTTGTGTTAACCACTTTTAACAAGTGGCTTTATACCAATTTCCTCCACTGTATAGAGATTTGAAGTGCTACAAATTGACAATCTTTCAGCAGATGAGAATGAAGCATTTCACCGAGTTTTCTTCTTGCACTTCGATTGGGATGCTCTCTAAATTGGCGAATAAAACAGATATCAACTATTTCTTGTTATCCTGCTAGTGTTTACCACAGTGTCTTGCACGTATAGTATTGTTTTCTTCTATAATGATCCAATAAACACTAGAACCAAATAGTACATAGTTGTACGCCAATTAAAATAATAGAAAACATTAACAAGTCATCTGCGCTATAATTCCTGAAATTATATAACAAACGAATTGAAAGAAAATTAATGTGTTTCATAATCATTTGGTAATTATGTAGTAGGTACCTCTTCTGAGCTAGTTCAATTCAGTGAACTACAACATGGACATTCTTTGTTATTATAGTGATGATTGTTATGAATGATCAAGTTATAATAGACAGCATTTTCTGGAGATGAAGTCATCTTAAAAACTAACAGACTAAAATTCAGCCTGACTAATAGTGTATGCTACATAAAAAAATGACAAATTTCAAGCATAAGTGCACATATTCAGTCAAGCATGTTTTGAGAAAATCAATAAAAACTTAATAACTTTTGAAAATGGTGTGCTAACATTTTGATTTTTATAATACACAAACTTTGACGTATTGTGTTTGTTATAATTATTCAGAAATTAAGTTGCCTGTAGTATTTTGTTCTAATTTTATTAATGAATTTGTTGGACTTGTGCTGTTATGAAATACATTAGTCTGTACGATTAGATTGGGATGATTATAATATCAAATTGATAGTGGAATCAAATCATTTAAGGTGCTAGAAATAATGACAATGTTTGATACTACTAATATGTTAACATTTATCTACTTTTTATTTATAATATATTAAGAAAAAACAGACATTACTCTAATTCACTTATTCTAATCTGAATCACACACCTCACTTCCTCATTCATAAGCATGAGGAATCTGCTCTTTTCCATATTTATCACACAGTGATTGAAAATACGGTTGCGTTCCTGGAAGAACTGATGCAAGATATTTGGAAATGTCCTTGGCTTTTGCAGATTTCAGAGAAAGTTTTTTATCATAAGCTTTCTTCAGTGCGGTTTCAGTAACTTTGAATTTCCTTTCATTATGAATGTTTCTGTCATTAAACCACTTGAGTTCTTGCTCACAGTATTAATGTTCGATCTGTATTCAATAATCTTATATGTAGTCACTTTCCTCTTCTCTTGTTTTTTAGCCACTGCAATAGGTTCCTTAACCCTCCTGAACGCCATCTTATAGTCCTTGATCATGGGTTGTTGGACATCACATACTTAAATATTTTTGGAGGAATTCCTTATTACTTCTCAGCAGTGTATATGACATCTTGCTTTCGTTTAAGCAGCTCAATTTGAGCGAAATCCCTGTCACATGCCATATATGAGTGCCCTTTAGTCGGGTAAACATGACGAATGTAGTCAAATCTACCCCGTTCTGTCAAATGATTAAGATATTTAATCAGTGTGTTGTTTCTATTCTGTGCTGTACAAGCATCAGTAAATATGTACAGATTTCTTATTTCCACGTCCAGTCTTGGCCTTTTATTCTTTCTGGTATTTCGTTTCCTACAGAATTTAACATACGTTCGCCACACATGATTTTTTGTTTGTGTACGTTTGTCTTCTATGCATTTGGTCGAGATTTCTTCTAGGGAACAGGTACATCATCATCTGACGATCGATCCATTTCTGAATTAAAATATAATTGAGAACAGACCAGAATAATTATCTTTTCGACGAACCTTATAAGAGCGCGAATCACTGGTCAGCTGGTGACTGCTGACAAAGGCAACTGGGAAGGCGCTGTGGAAATCTTTGTGCTGTTATGATGCGCTGTCATGCTGCGCACACAATGCCTGTCTGAGTTTCATAACAACACATGTTCCTGGACTTATGTAAGAATGAAACTCGCTAACTCAGTAACAAGTGGAAAAATCCAAAACTTATATTGTTTTTAATGTCATTCCATAGAGTTTAGTGAGACGAATGCAACGATACATAGAACTCATACAGTGCCAGAAAGTGGACTTGTGCACTTATGAAAGTCATATATTTAATATAAACTCTCCACATATCCACATACATAACTACTTTTTTCAGTCAGTCATATGTAATATTCCTCACTAACATAGTGGTTAATGTTATTCTCCCACTTCATTCTTGGCAATACCTGCTGTACCCTCTATTTCTTATTTTCTGTATACAGTTTCCAATTCCCTCTTTTATTCCCATCCGTTCTACAAGTCATGCCCTTTGCAATTTATGAGATTTAACTGTTCTTAATACATCGGCTTCCGACGAAGGTCATTTAGCTCTCTGTTATTAAGTCATCTCCAATCACTTGTCTGTTTGTCTCTCTCTCTGGTCCAAAATGTTTCATAAAAAACTTTTTTCTCTAGAACTTGTAACGTTATCTCCTCCCTGAAAGTGAGAGTATAAGAGAACGTTTGGTATCCATATAATATTATTGGCAGAATAACTGCTGTATGAATTTGCATTTTAATGTTTTTTTAGAGAAGTTGTAGTTACGGGTGTCCCTGTAATACGTAGAGTTTATCACCTACATAGATTCGAGTTAAGAAAGAAAAACATAGAAATTACGTGAGAGGTATATCAAGTAATATTTATTTATTATTGTTGGACATATATAGATCCTATTGCCCTGCAGGTATATTATGGTTATAATTTGTGACAAAGTTGTGGTACTTTATATAATTTGATCTAAATCTAAGGTTTTTTATTATTATTCTTATTTAAGAATACTACTTTCTGCAACTACCCACAAGATCTAGCCATCACAGTTGTTCGTGAATCTTAAGGAATCATCTTTACAGAACGTCTAATTCACATGTCTACAATTGCTTGTGTATTTCATTATCTCAATGTTTTGTTATATTCACATGCACTTGTTTTCATCTCTCAGTATTTTCGTTTTAGTAGTATGTTTTGTCTTCAAGCAGCCGCAAGTTGGAAGAAGATTAATAAAATATTTAAAAACTGATATATATATATATATATATATATATATATATATGTAATTAACTAAGTGTGGATTCGATAGTGCTAGTGAGTTAGTTAGTTAAATATTTATTCTATTTCGCCTTTCAACTCAAGAAAATATCTAACCAAGCTTCCGTCCTGGGCTTACATCTGAATATCGGAACTGCCATCAGTATCACAATGTCTACCACATTATTGTGATTACATTGGAAATAGTACTGTGTAAATTGTTTTCCTTCTTTGTTTCCGGATGGTCAGCAATTTGTTTTTCTTGTTTTCATCTTCGATGTACCTAAGCTTAATTTGAAAACAAAGCTTATATAAAAAATGAGATGTTCACTTTTCCGCCTAGCAGTATAATAGAAGAGATAACATATTTATATTTGAATACATTCTTGGGTCACCTGTGTAGTCGCTGCCTCATATGCAGCGGACTCGGATTCGATGTCCGATCGTGACAAGTTTCCTGGTGAGAATATATTGGGGTCTCTCCTCACCTGTAAGGTAAATATCGGTTAACTTTAAGGCCCAAATGATCACCGAACTTTATATGTCACCACAACATCCACATCATATACTTAATAATAATAATAATAATAACAACAATAATAATAATAATGATAATAATAATGATAATAATAATAATAATCCACCATCCACAGTAATTCTGCCCGAGGGCAGGTCTTTCACTGCAAAATCAGCATTTTCATGCTATGCTTTGCAGTTTTACTAGGGAATTAGAGATGTGGAAGCATCCTGTTCCTGTCCACAAATAATAATAATAATAATAATAGGCCTAATAATAATAATAACAATAACAATGCTCTGTTTCAGCTGGCAGAGTTAATGCCATAAAAATTACATACATATTACAATTTTAAGATATTATTAAAATACAGACTAAACAAATACAATGGTGATGTGAGCTAATACTAACAAAAACATGGAATATAATAATATTAAAATAAAGTAAGTAAAACTTTCTAGATGATAATTTACAAAAAGCTGAATATGTTTGTTATGCAGTTAATGTTTTCATTGTGTCGAACTTAAGAAATCAGTTATTATATATAACAGGCAGAGTTAAGCGAGTTTACCTTGTCTTCTGAGGCGAATGGGTTAAATAACAAGGGCTTTACCTCATCTCTAGGGCGGCACGCCGTAGCGTAGTGGTTAAGGCACTGAGCTACAAGCCGGAGGGTCGAGGGTTCGAGTCCCGGTGGGGTCAGGATTTTTAAACTGACCCAAACCTTCTGGCGGCACTATGGCCCTGGGGTCGACTCAGCCTCTAACTGAAATGAGTACCAGACGCTTGTTCTGGGGTAAAGGCGGCCGTCACGCAGGGCTGACAACCCGGCTGACATCAAGTGCCGATTGTCAAGAAAAAGTGGGAGCCCTAACCTCCTACTACCCCAAGGGCCTCCTGAGGCCTGTAGTGGGATCACTTTTTACCTCATCTCTCGACCGGACACGAGTAGAGTGTTTACATTTACCGGATGTTAAAGGACATACGTTTATCGTCATAGAACTCGAAATATCCTATACAGCAGTTTGTAACATTCTAAAATACCCAAGATTACTGGGTTTTTAAATTCCCGGGTTTTCCGATTTTTATGTGGGTACATTTTTTTAATCAGTTCTGATATATTTTAACATCATTTAACATAAATCTCGTCAATCTAGGTACTTTTATTATTGAATTCATAAAAGTGACTAACTTATATTACGGTTTTTAAAGAATCCTACCTCGAAGAACTAGTAATGTGCAGTGCTTTGGATTTCAGAGTCAAAACTAAGTACTTTACAGCACTGTTTTTTATGTGATTACCTTCCTTGTACAAAGGCATTCTACATAAGAAAGGATTGGAATCTAGCCTCCTAACATATTAAGAAAAATTGAATATAATGAAGTATAATTGTTCTTAATATAGTGAAATGAAAGTAGGAATGGTTATGCATTCACTTTTTTTCGTTATTCTACCTTTTAGGAGTTTTAAAAAACCTTACCTTTTTTCGTACTATTTTTAATATTGTGTTTTCCTGCTAAACCCGGACTCTATTCATAATACATTTTCCTTTCCATTAATACGCTTCTTGCAATACTATTACGGAATACAATTCCGTCTTAAAAAAGCAGTATTACAGAACATACCGATATGCGATTTGTGAAATATTTATTCTCCAAACAAATTCGTTACTATAGTTTATGTAGTGATTATTATCCAACAATTTGTTACTATAGATATCATAACAATCAGCTAGCGTTAATATTAGTCTTAGGAAAACAATAACATTAGGGGACTTCGGAGCCTTTAAGAGGAAATAATAACACTGGTCTAAAAAATCATTTTTAATCATCAAAAATACAAATATGTATCTCTAGACCAGTTTTTCATGCTGATTACGAAAACACTTTTCAGTTTTTTTCTAACACGTTCAGTTTTTCCTATAAAGAAATTAGAGAAACTTCCGGTAATGTGGGACCCTATTTTAAATTTGTTGTT
The DNA here is from genome assembly GCA_030220185.1 of Diploptera punctata. NCBI lineage: Eukaryota > Metazoa > Arthropoda > Insecta > Blattodea > Blaberidae > Diploptera > Diploptera punctata. The sequence continues at coordinate 90,952 of JASPKZ010008312.1, forward strand.
TTTATTCTTTTAATTAAGATTTTCTATTTTTGTTTAATTATAGTGATTATCATTAGTCCTATAACTATGAAACAGCATTGTTATTTTATTCAAATATGGAAACTTCTTCATAATTTATGAACTTTTCTACGTTAGAAGATAGGTCCACTTTAACTTCCATATTAGGATAAAATGGACCCAAGAGTCCACCTAAGCCTTTAGACTATTTTTAAGTTTATTTACTCCATTAATTTATACAGACAGTCACAAAGTAATCTGAAAATATTTATGACATCGTAATTAATAAGTGTTGATATTTATTTAATGCTTTGAAAAATTATTGTTGAATATAACATTCAGGTGTCATTCATCTGCAGACAAAGATTTGGGTTCAGCAAAATTACAAAGATATTAAATAAAATTAAGTGCATGGTTTTTACATATAGCATCCTTATTGATAAAATTTACGTATTCGTGTAAAGTGCACCCAAGTCCACTTTAACCGCCTCGTGGAGGGTCCACATTAATCAAATTACTTTGTTTTATGTTTAATTATTTTACACAGCCGCCTGTCACATGATATCCCATTAGTGTATTGAAACAGCATCTACATAATATAATATATTTAGGTGATTTTTCAATATTTTATCTCATTCAATAGCGGAAATTAAGAATTAATTCTTAGCTTGAATTACTTTCAAATTTGTTTTCATAAATGTCACAAATAAACCATTCTGCGCGCAAAGAATAAAAGAAATAGGCATTGAACATGTCAAACTTGATTAGGGAAAGAAATTAACACATTTTCTTTTCATGGGCAGTACCAATGTAATGTTGGTCGATTCCTTCTATAATTAAAAATGATTAATTATAATATAAATCAGAATTAAAAGAAAGTAAGTGTTGTTTTCGTGAGGTGAAGATCTTCTTGAAGTTCTAGTAGAATTTGTAATTTAAGATAGAATAGAGGAATCAGGACCAGATAATCTTCGGAGATGTAGTTGGTAGATAGGGTTAAACCTAACTATGAAGAAACTCAGCTGAGAGTTTAGACAATAATAACAGACTTTAATGAAGAATAAATGAGACAGCTGATCGGTTATACCGATGAAAATAATAATTTGTCTGTCTGTCAAATACAGACATACACATATTTATACATATAAAATCATAAGATAATACTATCATAACATGATGTAATTCATAGTAACAATTACATAATCAAGGTAAGGATGATGCAAGTTGGATTTGAAAAGGAATCATCATCCCTATTTTGAACCTTGATAAAGATGTTTGGTTATTATGAAATGTTTAACAATTGATTACAATTTCTAAACTACAAGTTAGGTTTTTCTTACTTTTTTACAAGAAATATGAATTATATTAATAAGGGTATAGTATTAAATGCATATGCAAAAAAAATATATATTACACCAATTAAATAAGATATTAACAGGGTCCACTCAAACCGAAGGGCCCACATTATCCGAACTTCCTCTACATGTTATTGTGGCAGGATATGTTGATATCCATAAATCTAAGACCTAAAACAAGACTAAATGATAAATAAACAAACTGCCTGTGATACAATGATGTAGACTTCATGTTTCTCTGGTACATGGCTTCTGGAGCATCCAGCAGCGATCTACCATTGCACAATCATTCCAGAAACCTTTGTAACTTTCCTCCATTATCCTTATGTCCTGGTGAAAATCTTGCATTTGTTAATTCACAAAGTTAGAATTCTAGATGACAATGCAGGAAGTTAACGTTCAATGATATATGACAAGAATTTCTCTATAAGGCAAAAGAAAAAAGTAAAATTCAGGCAGCGAAAATGAGATTCCTACGGGCTGTGAAAGGTTGTACAAGAGAAGAACATATTAGAAATGAAAATATTAGACGAACTAAAAGTGCAACCACTTCTTCAACAAATAGAAGAATAAGGAACAATTGGAAGGAGCATCTGCAACGAATGACAGATGATAGGATACCAAAGATGGCACTGATGTATAATCCTGTAGGACGAGGATCGGTGGGAAGACCAAGAAAGCGTTGGGCTGAACAGATGCGAGATCGAAACAGGCAAAGACCTAATACGGGAAGGATGATGATGATGATGACATTCTCTATACGTATGATTAAGTTTGCTGATACCATCCTTGAAAACAGGACCTTTCTTCATTATCAAAAAATTACTAACAAACCCATTTGAAATCTTCGCAAATGTCTGTTATTCATTGTCTGTCAGGGTATTAAATAAACTTCATTTAAAAAAATATTGAATTTGAACAAAATACACCTTGCTTTAATTTTATTCTCACTGTTTAGAGACTATCTAAATTAACTAATAATATTACTAATATTTGATAAAAAAGAATCTTGTAAATAGACTGATATTATTTCGGACTATGAAACCACTAGATAAAAATGTGTATAATAACAGTTAAGTCTAATAATCTGCAATGGGCAGGGCATGTGACATGGAAGAGGGCATGGAAACTTTATGTATGTAAACCAGAAAGAAAACGCTCAATTGGTAGACCAAGAATGAGATGGGAGAATAATACTGACCATGATTAAGGGAAGTAGATTTTAGAAGAGATGATTGTAAAACATTAGGTCGTGAAAGGGATGTATGGAGAGATTATATTCGAAAGGCCATGAACCTACGGTTCGATAGTGTCAGTGAGTTAGTTGTGATACTACCAGGGCTAGTGCTACTATCACAACAATAATAGGCTTAATAATATTTGACTATTTAACTCATGCCCCAAATGGTAGTCAATGACCTATCCCATTTCAATAAATTTTGTTTTACAACCAATGACAGACATGTTTCACCTCACTCTTTATCGATTTCTCTTTATCAGCTCCTGCTTTTGAAAGCTCCTCCGTTTTAATATTCTAAACAGCTCAGAGCATTATTTCTCTCCAACAAATACATTGAATGTAGCAAATAATGAACAGATTCCTTGATTTTATTGAGTTGTTTACTAACAAAATAAATTAATAACCTACAATATTGATTACAATGAACAGTTTGATGTGTTTCATTATTTCTCCACTAGGGTGCATTCTTATAATTTTGCGATCCTATTTGGCAACAAATAATATAATCAGGTTACAGTGAATGTACATAACCTCACAATTCTGATTTGTTTTCAAGCATCGCCATTTACATTAAATATATAAATATTTTAAAAGACTGGTAACTATATTTAAATAATGACTTTTGAGTAAACAGTTTAATTTTATTCGTTAAATAGTTCTAAAAAATGCCACTCTTGATTTCCAAATCATCTGGATAATATGGAATTTTGACATTACTTATGACTATTTAACTCATGCCTGAAATGGGAGTCAATGACCAATCACGTTTCAATGAATTTTGTTTTACAACCAATCACAGTCGTGTTTCTCCTCGATATTTATATACTTGTGTTTAACATATTAAACAAAGCTCCTCCTTTTTAATATTCTGAACAGGTCAGAGCATTAATCGACAGTGACCGACTCTTGAACTTGAATATAGCAAATAATGAACAGAGTCCTTCGACCTACACATTTGATAATTGTGTGTTCAATAATTGTGTTTAAATACTGATTTTATTGACTTGTTTTCGAAAAAATGAATTAATAACCTGTAATGTTGGTTATAACATACAGTTTAATGTGCTTCATTTTTTCTCAGTTAGGGTGTATTCTTATAATATTGCGATCCTATTTGGCAATAAATAGTATGATAAAGTTGCAGTGATGAACGAATGAAATAAACCAAACATTTCTCAGTGTTTTCAAACATCGCCGTTTACATTAAATATATAAATATTTTAAAATACCTATATTTAAATAATAATTTGTGAGTAAACAGCTTAATTTTATTCATTAAATAGTCCTAACAAATGCTTCTCTTGCTTTTCAAATCCTCTAGATAATTTGGAAATCACTAGTGTCATTACTTATAATAACTGATAAGAACTAATACTGTAGGTTTTATTTATTCTTGTCTTCACAAAATGCAGGGGAAAATTACGATTATTAAAAGAAATTGGTAGTGATTTGTAAGATCTAAACCAATCAAGGCAGAGTTGCCTCAGACATGTAATACCTTTAGTTTAGCTAGGAGTAAGTTTATGTCTACAGTATCAAAGACTTTACTGTAGTCGAGTAGAACATTTAATGTTCTCTATAACGTGCAGAAGTGCAGTGGTTGTTTGATGTTTCGTTCCAAAGCCAGACTTACGTTCATCAAGAAACTTATATAGACTGTTAGTTGTGAGTATATTATATAATCCAGTTCTTTAAACGAACTAGAAAAATATGCTGATTGATTTTAAATTATTGAGGATGTCTTTCATATTACTATTGAAAAAAAATAAAAATGGGTATTTGATTATTTGTTACCAAGTTGTTACAAGGATGGAGAAAAGTCTTAACTGGGTTCGATCCCCGGTCGGGACAGTTTTTCTGGGTGAGGTATTTATCGGGGTTTTTCCTCACCTGTAAGACAAATGTTAGGAAAACTTTGAGGCCCAAACGTTCCCCGAAATCATTAGGCCATCGCAATCATCATCATTTATATTCATCTTAGGATTAGGGACTCTCCTGGCGCACCACTATCACCATAACCCATCGTATCATCGGGGAAAAGTAACCCTGCTTTTCAGGCGCCCCAATCTCATAAGTGGGTTACAAGTACGCCATGCCATGAGAGAACATCAGGATGATGATGATGATGGCGATATGATTTCGGAGACCGTTTGGGCCCTATAGATTTCCTGACATTTGTCTTACAGGTAAGGAAAAACCCCGATAAAAACCTCTCCGAGAAAAACTGCCCCGACCGGGTATTGAACCCGGGCCCGCTGTGTGACAAGGCAGCACGCTATCTCGAGACCACAGCGGTGGGCTATAGTATGGGTATATATATATATAGAATCCAAACACAAAAAAAAAGTAATAAAATAGTCAACGGGTTCCAACAGCAAAGCTATCTCTTCAAGACTTAATAATGATAACTTCGTTATTGAAACACGTTGATTATTCTTAACTTTTTGTTTGGTGTTTGGAATTATAATTATAACATATATATATATATATATATATATCATCCGGTATCATGGCAGCTGCCGCCGTCTTTCGGAAACCAAAAGCCATTCCTCTCTGTCCATCGATTAATCTTCCTCCAATCCCCTGATATTCATAGCTGCTTGTGCCCCTTCTATCCAAGTTTTCTTCGCTCTTCCTCTCTTCCTCCTTTCTATTGGGAAACATTCCATAAACATTTTGGGCAATCTTTGCTCTCGCATACTTTTTACATGGCCTTACCACTGTAATCTCTTCTTTTCTATAATGTCTATGATGTCCGGCTCCTCTTGTACACCCATAATAAATAAATAAACAAATATATATATATTATGAACTATGACAAATAGACTGTGAATGGGTCAGTCGATACATTAATCTATATAAATCATTATAACATTAAAGTAATATATATATATATATGCGGCGAGTGATTAGCTGTTATCTATTATGTGTTATAATCATTAGTTGTAGGAGTTGAGCTGAAACGAAAATTTAAAAATCGCTCTAGCGGTCATATTTATTCGATGTTTGACAACGAAACTCAGAATATCCTATTAAAACAAACCAAGGTAGGTATGTTCAAGAAATGAGCGTCCAGCAGATCGGCCAAGAATTAGAAGGGAGAGTAACATTAACCATGATTTGAGGGAAGTATATTATCAGGGGACGATTATAAAACATCTGAGGATAGGGATGTAGCACATATGTCCGCGCGGACATGAACCTTGGAGTTCGACAGGGCCAGTGAGTTAGTTAGTTAGTTATATACTGATAACCTAGAATCCAGGAAGAAATTTTAATCCATCAATTATTAAGTTGTGTACAATGATTTGTATAGGTTTTCCGTGACTGAGTGACCATTGCATACACTTAACAGTAATAGAGCACATTTAAGGTATCTATAACATTAAAAATACAGTTAATATTGTTACAGTAACGACTAAAATGGGGCGCGGTGTATCACGATCGATTACTGCTTACGCATTTTAACACAACTTAAATACAACAAATATGCATATATTCATATAATTATTCTTTTTAGCACTAGAAAATTATTACCTTAATCATATATTAGTCGTAAATATTGAAAACAGCGTGGGACAATTTCTTGTCCCGACCGCTCTAATAATACATCATGGAGGTCAATACCATATTAATAACTGAGGTTACAACTATTATTCTATGAGTTATTGTATGAATCAGCGATAAACTCTCTAATAACCCACGATAACCTCGTTAATTATTACATCACTTAATGTCTGCTTTTGCATATTAAATTAATTTAGAGTACGTTAGAGTAATTGGTTTAGGTTAGGTTAGCTTTTAGTTTCTATACGTGGGGTTAGGATAGTTTTTAGTTTCATATACATATATAACAGTTGTCTACAATAACAGTTGTCCTATAACAGATATTCTATTACATTCCAAAATGGCCGACGGTTAAAATGGAAATTACATATTTAAGCTAATTTATATCACATAATGTTTAAATACTTCAATTGTGCTTCTTTTCCAAAGATTCATTTCATTAATACCATTACGTAATATGAATATTTGCATTAAAATTGTAATCAATAGCGTAATTAAAAATCGACTGTAATACACCCCAACCCGAATATGACCAAAATATGGTTTAACAAAAGATTTTGTTAAATAAAACAAATTAATACGATCAAATAGTTAAACACCAAATTCGTAAAAAAATACTTGTTTTTACAGGTTTGGAATATGACGAGTTCTACCACCGATTTTAGATTAAAATAGTAAATATTTTAAATATTCTCTTGTAGAATCAAAACATTTTATCTCTAAAGATGTGTTAGATTCCTTCGACAAAACTATTCCTGCGACATTTTCTTGATGTTCATCTTGGTATATTTTCATGAAATCGCACAATATCAAGCTTTTATTTAGATTCTTTGTATTGTTATTAATCCCTAGATGTGAACCGCATGGCTTAAATAAATAAAATACCCTCCATTAGCGTCATAATTTCGTTTCTACCCTATATGATGTAACAATGATTGATTTGTTCACTCTACGATGTTCCAAAGCCAGACTTACGTTCATTACAGAGAATATTAAACGTTCCAAGAGAATGCAAGTTAACAAATATCCACCCAATACATAAGAAAGGTAGCAGACATGAATATAATAGTAATTATCATAAGTAATGTCTAGAGGATTTGGAAATGAAAAGTGGCGTTTGTTAGGACTATTTAACGAATAAAATTAAGCTGTTTACTCACAAATCATTATTTAACCATAGTTATTTTAAAATATTTATATATTTAATGTAAAGGGGGATGTTTGAAAACAAATGAGAAACATTTGTTATGTTTCATTTGTTCATCCACTGCAACCAGATCATATTATTTATTGGCAAATAGGATCGCAATATTGTAAGAATGTACCCGAGTGGAAACAAAATGAAACACACAAAATTGTATATAATAACCTATATTAATTAATTTCTGATGCCTAGTGATGTGAATGGGCCTATGTCAATTATATTTCTGGGAAATAACACATTTGAGAAAGTTCAAACAGTGGTTTCTTTTTATTGTGGTATAATCAATTGCTACATTTTTTTATTATATCCCGCAAGCGGTACTTGCTTACATTCGTGCACTATTATACAATCTGGGAGCCACATGTATTCTATGATTGTTACATCTTAATATATAAATTGCTATATTCAACATATTACACGCTTTATATTAGCTTGACCTGTATCTGTCTGTCTATGTAACGGACCTGCATCTACGTAACGGAATCTGTGAACACGATTTTCACCCACTTAAACACATTAGATCGACTTGAAACTATGTATACTTATAAAGGACCCATGACAATACAATAATTTCATAATGTGTTCCTAAATTCCATGGTATAATCATCAGACAATCGAAAAAATAAAGACCGGTCTAATAGGTTCGGACTTATCGCCTTGTTATGCAATCGTTGTAAGAGCTCAGTTGGTAGAGCGGTGGACTGTAGTGGTATATAATTTCAGTAATCTTCACTCAGGAATTTCATGCCGTTAAACGTCCATCGTCCCCGATCGGGATTTGAAACCGGGAACCTTCAATGTAGAGTCGTGCGGGGTAACCATTACACCATCGGAACCAATACTCACTATTAACGAATTTCAATGGAATATATAAGGAATTGATATTGGTGTCATGAAATTATCATAAGTAATGCCACGAGTGATTTCGTGAGTCGAGAATTTATCGATAATTTGGAAATCAAGAGTGGCATTTGTTAGGACTATTTAACGAATAAAATTAAGCTGTTTACTCACAAATCATTATTTAACTGTAGTTATTTTAAAATATTTATATATTTAATGTAAACGGCGATGTTTGAAAACAAATGAGAAACGATAGGTACGCTTCATCTGCTTCTTCTGTTCATCACTGCAACCAGATCATATTATTTATTGCCAAAGGAACGCAATATTGTAAGAATGCTCTCTAGTGGGGAAAAAATGAAACACATCAAACTGTATATTAATTCATTTCTGATGTCGTATGATGTAAATATGACAATTATATTTTTCTGGATTGTTACCTGGGAAAAAATACATTTAAGAAAGTGCAAACAGTGGTTTCTTTTTATTGTGATATAATCAATTGCTATATTTTTTCTGTTATATCCCGCAAGCGGTACTTGCTTATATTCGTGCACTATATATACAATCTGGGAGCCACATGCATTCTATGATTCTTACATCTTAATATATAAATTGCTATATTCAACATATTACACGCTTTATATTAGCTTGACCTGTATCTACGTAACGGAATCTTTGAACACGATTTTCACCCACATTAACACATTAGATCAAACTTGAAACTTTGTGTACTTATAAAAGACCAATGACAATACAATAATTTCATAATTCGTTCCTAAAATCCTGGCAGAATCATCAGACAATCGAAAAAATAAAAACAGGTATAATAGGTTGCGGACTTATCGTCCTTCTAGGCAATCGTTGTAAGAGCTCAGTTGGCAGAGCGATGGACTGTAGTGGTATATAATTTCACTAATCTTTACTCAGAAATTTGATGCCGTTAAAAGTCCATCGTCAACTAACGCTGTTTGAAACCGGGAACCTCGAATGTAGAGTCGTGCGTGGTAACCATTACACCATCGGAACCAATACTCACATAGCCTATTAACGAATTTCAAAGGAATATATAAGGAATTGATATTGGTTTCATGAAATTATCTTTGAAAAACTTGTACAATCCTCATTGGTCCTACTCAGTAGGCACCCAAATTGACAAGTGAGCCTGTGTTCGCGCTCCATCTATCAAGCTCTAAGGACAGCAATCTTCCTTTTTTCCGAAATCAAACTCGGCATATAGCAAATTTCGATTTTTCGCAATAAAATTCTGTATAAGGCATTAAACTAAAATCGAGAAATGTATTCTCCAAAAGCAGCATAATTTGGCTAATTGGAGAAGAGTTTTGCCTGAAAACCCCATTTTAAAAATCGATCTATACTAGTACCGAGCCAAGTTCCGGTTGTACTGTAAACAAACTTGCATAAATATTACTCCGCCGATTTAATTTATTGGGGGAACCGTGGTACAACGTTTACCCGCCATAAGCACAATTGTGTACGATAAAAGCTTTATTCATAGGAAACGTAGTTCTTTACAGGAATTAACACTGAGAACAACATGAGATGGTACCAATATAATTAGGAACTTCCTCAATCTTTTATTTATTTGTGACAGGTGTGTGTTTTTTGGAAGAAGAACAATGTGGATTTAGAAAAGGGAGGAGCACTATAGATGCAATATTTACCCTGCAACAAATTATGGAAAAAAGGAGAGAATTTAATCTCCCACTGTACATACTATTTATAGATTATGAAAAGGCATATGATAATGTAAACCGAGATAAACTTTGGCAGATACTGCATGAAGAACATATACACTCACATGTAATACGAGCCATACAAAGCTTATATCAAAATTCTAAAATCAAAATTAAATTACCAGATGGAGAAATAACAGAACACATAAACACAGGCAAAGGTGTTCGACAAGGATGTGGACTATCTCCACTCTTATTTAAATATATATTAACAGAATAGTGCAAGAATGGAAACAAACAGTAAACAGTGGAATTTCAATAACTAGGAATAAAATAATTAAAACAATATTATATGCTGATGATCAAATAATATTATCAGATTCCGAAGATAGCTTACAAATAGCAGCATATCAATTATTCAAAATTGCCAGCAAATATAATATGAAAATTTCCACATCAAAATCCAAAACAATGGCAATGTGTGGAAAAAACATACAACGGGTGAAAATTGAGATTGATGGAAAAATTATAGAACAAGTGTCAGATTTCTCTTACTTAGGAAGTGTATTTGCAGAGTATAAGAGTGACATTGATTCAAAATTACAAAAATATAATAAAATGAATGGGGTAATACGAAGACATTTTGATAAACAGATGAGGACAGAGACAAAACTAAGATTACATAACGTCACATCAAAAGCTGCTCTAAAATACGGAAGTGAAATTTGGATTTTAAATAAAAGAAACTCTCATAAACTTCAAGTAAGCCAAATGCGCTTCTTACGATCATTGATAGGAGTTAATAGACTGGATCACCAAAGGAACACTACTATCAGAGGAAAACTTGGAGTAGCAAGTTTAAATGAAGATATCCAAAGTTACCAACAAGAATGGAAAAATCATCTGAGAAGAATGGCAAGAAATAGACTTCCAAAATTGGCATTCCAATATACCCCAACTGGACATAGGGACCAAGGAAGACCAAAACATCGGTGGAAAGATCAAGACCATCTTCGCTAGGTTTACCGTACAGGCCACATGGCCTAAAACGAATTTGTTCATGATGATGATGATGAGGTATGTATATATATATATATATATATATATTGCGATGTTATGATTACATTTTTGTCATTGAGCAATGTAAGCTTAATTTAACATAAGAAAAATAAATGCCTGGTCGGGGTTTGAACCCGGAGCTCTGGATTGATACTCCAGTGCGCTACCACTTTAATTTACTTGCTTGTTATAAGAGCTACTAGGTGGCAGTGGAGATCGAGTTCCCGCTACTTCTCGTAATATTTGAGACTACATATAAGGAAAATAAATGTTTGTACTAGATTTGCTTAAGAGCGTAAGAGTGGTAGCGCACCCGAATATGAATCCAGAGGTCCGGGTTCAAGGCATTCATTTTTCTTATGTCATATATATGTTTGTGTGTGTGGTCCTACCTAATTAATCGTTTATAATCATTCCATGATGTCAGTTTATAACCTTTATTTTCAGGTACAATTTCATTGTGAACAGAATTTATGTTCCTTGATGACTCACTTGTAAATTCTGCTGCTATTTTCACCCTATTATCAATTGTTAATTTGGAATATTTTTCACTAAGTAATTTTAATTTATTCAAAATATTCAAAATAATTTGTTTCGTTCCGCATTTCAAATGCTTTGCTTTCCAATAATCAACGAATCTGCATTTTGCCATTTTGAAACAATTGAAATTCCACGTCTTCTGCCTTGTGTAAGCATAAGAACAAAACATTGCTTATTTAATGTTTTAAAATTGTAATTATATATTTTAAGATCTTCCGATATAAATTATATAGACATGTGCTAGATAATATACATTTATAGTGTTTTTTATTTCCTTTATTTTGAGTGTTGGAGAGCGAACTACATTTTCTTACACCTTTGAAGGTGACCTTTATTCGATCAATGAAAATCAGTCATACATCAGGTTTGTTTACATTACAACTGGAACTTGGCTCGGTAGAGATGTTTTAATTCCTTGTTGCAACTTAACTGGATTCATACGATTTAGTTAACGAAGATAAAATATGTAATCCCTAAACCAGCAACATCTGGACATAAGTTGTACTTGGTGTGGAATTCACTTAGTATAGCAGTTCCTGCGTAATGGACCATTTTAGTTTTGTTGTATAGGAGTCTAGCGTTGAATGTATTATTTTTGTCCAGTAACTGATAATTACGCTAGAATTTGTGTAATTACATATTCCTTCCCGTTGCTTATACGTGGCTAAAATTTTATAACTGTCCACGAATTAGAGGCTGTCTTCCGCGAGGCTGACTTCCGCCTGACTGACTTCCGCCTGACTGACTTACGCCAGACTTTGACACTTTCACACGTTCAGAGTTCGAGAGTCAGAAAGATGATGGAAACAAGTAATAACGAAAACAAGAGGTCCGGACGTTATGGGGTGGAAGGATAAAAACGAATGGAGAAAGAAAATAAAAATTTAAGCAGAGGAAGGTATGTTAACATTAAAAATCTCTAAATAAATAAATAAATGAAGAAATAATTATTTTTCTTTCTAGATTAATATATTTTTCTAAATATCTCGCAAATAAGTTGTTTGTTAAAATCAGTCATTAACTAACATACTGCGTGTAACAACTAATTAAAAGTCCTCGCATCAATTATGTGGAGTCAGATATTCGTGAACACTTATAATTTTTAATCTTATGCAAGTGGACGAATTTGGGTGCCAAACACTGACTTCTAGATTTTTGCCGATTTCTTCTTGTAGACACTGTGCAGTTCTTGTATCTTCGTTTCTCACGCCATCCCTAGAATAAGAATAGATTTTTAGTAGTTTTTTTTTAATATATCAGTGTTGAAAAATAGCTTACATAACAACATCTCTGTTTCAAAATTGTCAGAAAAATTTTGCAACATTTTTGACTAAAATAATTGTGTTTATAACAAGAAAACTTAAGAATTATTCAGCAAATAAAATTAATGTACACTTTGCAAAAAAAAATGATTGGCTTCAAAACGCAGAGTCCCTGTTATGACCCACTGCGCATACTATAAGAGATAAAGCTGCTTTTCACGAGGTAACGCATTGTTAAATGTTTTATATACGCTGTATTTAGTTCTAATGGCCATAAATAATTAGAGATCAATGAGGGAGACATATTTCTAGATATTTACGACTGTTAGACTTATACAATATTACTCAAATTTGACATTTCGAATGAAGTTCAACTCTCGTGCATAGTGTAAAAATAAACAAGACAACCAGTTTTTTTGATAACTATTGTCCGACGTGCAAGTAACTTAGATCGTTAAACTAATTACGAAATAAATTAAATATATATGAGAGCCAGGGTTCAAATCCCTCGACATTGATTTTTTGTTGCTTATTTGTATTTACGCAAGATTCATCCTATAACATTTAATTCCTTCCACGTAATCTACATCCACTTTACACTGTAATTAGGTAATAATTAGAGCTAGGAATTTTAGGTGCTGCACCTTAATTTTGTTTTGTTACTACAATACTCAAATTAGCTTGTCTTGCAAAGAAAACATTAAATATATGCCCCTAAATGTGTTTTAGTTGCACCTTTTTGCACCTTTGTATCAATGCAAGCACATTTTACACTTTTTAAAACTTTCTTGTCTCTGAGCAGCATTATATTCCCAAAATAATGTGTATATATTTTTTACATTTCTTCAAATACGCTTTCAAGGGTTGGTAACGATGTATGGTATAAATCCACATGACATTACTTCCACTTTAGTGCAGTCCCGCTAAGGCTATTCCTTTTAACTTAGTCCGCACCTTCTTGCACCACAGTTATGTGAAAATTATTGTTTAAGCAAGGGAAGTTGTTGAGTGCATAAACAAATTTTCAGTTCAAAATAATATTTGACTTGTGCAGTCTGCTATTTTCCTGAGTGACCAGTATACAGTTTGCCAAAGGCGAATGTGAATTCCTACAAACTACGTGATTTTGTAAAACGTTTAGACCATATGGAATTCAGAGTGACAGATCTGTTATGAGGTGCATTCTTTGTGATATTTCAATAACAATTGATGAAAAAGCCAACACAATTGTGTTACGCAGCATATAAGTAGTGCAAAACACAAAAATAACGAATTACAAAGCAGTAAATATGTATTGCGACAATTTATTGGCGAGGCGCTGCCTTCAAGTTTAATAAATAAAAAAATATTATTTTTAATGATATAGCAAAGTCATTTGTGGCATGTGGTATTCCTCTTTCCAAACTTAACAACCCTATTATGAAAACATATTTAGAGAAATATACTGGGAAGTCTGTCCGAGATGAAAACCTCTGTATGAAGAAAAATCAAAACAGATCAGTCAAGTAGAAAGTGAAAACCAGTATATTTAACATTAGACAAAACCACTGATAGACAGTTGAGATATTAAACATTTTTAGATATGTTCTAAACATTTGAGTTGTTGAATAATATGTGCTTTAACAGTTTTCTGGACTTGTGATTTCAATAACATAATGTTCTGGGACTTGTCTTACTCAGACTTTTTAATATATGACAACATGACTGGATTTTGTGTCGTGAGTTACATGTAATTGCTTTTGGTACTTTTAATGATAATTCACATGTGAAATTTCCACATTTTTTGCACCTTTTTCTGCTTAATTAAAGCACCTCTATTGCAGCTTTTTCACCAAAATTTTACACCTAAAATTCCTAGCTTTAGTAATAATGCTGCCATTATAACCTCCATTACACTATTTAGCTACCGGCTTGAATTTGATTGTGTATGCAGTACCACCTTTTAGTAATAATGGTATAAATGTGTGTAATAAAAATGAATATATCTTTATATGTATGTGTTTATTTATTACGTACTAGTGAGGAAAACGTTTCATCCTTCAGTTTAAGAATTTAGTATATTTAGGTCAGGTCCAGCCTAATAATAGCACATAGTTGATGGACAACAACAACAGCAATAATAATAATAATAATAATGATAATAATAATAATAATAATACTATTGTAATACTATTTATATATATATTTATAAATTAATGTTAATAATAAATACAAGAATGGGAAGCGTGGAAGGAAAAAATAGTATATTTTGGTTGAGGATAGATCGCGCAAGGGATTTTGAAGAATGTCCTTGACCGTAAATCCAAGGGGAGAGCCTATCCAGACTGCTCAGCTGTGAATTCCCTGCCTGCCACGTGTACAAAAAAAAAACAGTTCCTCTTATAAAAACATGTGCAGTCCATAGAGAATTATAGTAAGACGCGGATGTGTTGATTTTAGATTTTAAACCCTAGACTTTAATTATAATATTTTGTACACTTGCTGCCTGAAGTCTTACAATTATAGTGCAATGTGAATGTCGGATCCCCCAGCCATTACAGCTGGTCTTCCCAACCTGGAGTCACTACATATTGCCGGACTTTGACTTCTGCCGGAATTTATTACTTCTGCCGGACGTTGACTTCTGCCAGACTTCATGACTTTTGCCGGAATCCATGACTTCTGCCGGATTTCATGGCTTCCGCCGGACTTCATGACTTCTGCCGAACTTCATGACTTCTGCCGAACTTCATGACTTCTGACGGACTTCATGACTTCTGCCGAATTTTCTCACTTCTGCCGGACTTTCTCACTTTTGCCGGACTTCTCGACTTCTGCCGGTCTTTCCGACTTTTGCCGGACTTGGTCACTTCTGCCTGACTTGGTCACTTCTGCCGGACTTGGTCACTTCTGCCGGACTTGGTCACTTCTGCCGGACTTGGTCACTTCTGCCGGACTTGGTCACTTCTGCCGGACTTGGTCACTTCTGCCGGACTTCGTCACTTCTGCCGGACTTTCTCACTTCTTTTGGACTTTTTCACTTCTGCCGGCGTTCTTCACTTCTGCCGGCGTTCTTCACTTCTGCCGGCGTTCTTCACTTCTGCCGGCGTTCTTCACTTCTGCCGGACTTCTTCACTTCTGCCGGACTTCTTCACTTCTGCCAGACTTTTCACTTCTGCCGGACTTCTTCACTTCTGCCGGACTTCTTCACTTCTGCCGGACTTTTTCACTTCTGCCGGACATCTTCACTTCTGCCCGACTTCATCACTTATGCCGGACTTTTTGACTTCTGCCGGACTTTCTGACTTCTGCCGGACTTTGTGACTTCTGCCGGACATTCTGACGTCTGCCGGACTTCTGCGGACTTTCTGATTTCTGCCGGGCTTTCCGCCTTCTGCCGGGCTTTCTGACTTCAGCCGGGCTTTCTGACTTCTGCCGGGCTTTCTGAATTCTACCGGGCTTTCTGACTTCTGCGGACGTTCTGACTTCTGCAGACGTTCTGACTTCTGCCGGGCTTTCTGACTTCTGCCGGACTTTCTGACTTGCTGCCAGACATTCTGACTAGCTGCCATAATTACTGACTAGCTGCCATACTTTGTGACTAGCTGTCATATTTTCTGACTAGCTGCCATACTTTCTGATTAGCTGCCGGACTTTCTGACCTGCTGCCGGATTTTCTGACTTGCTGCCGGACAAATTGTCTTGCTGCCGGACAATCTGTCTTGCTGTCGGACAATCTGTCTTGCTGCCGGACAATCTGTATTGCTGCCGGACAATCTGTCTTGCTGCCGGACAATCTGTCTTGCTGCCGGACAATCTGTCTTGCTGCCGGACAATCTGTCTTGCTGCCGGACAATCTGTCTTGCTGCCGGACAATCTGTCTTGCTGCCGGAAAATCTGTCTTGCTGCCGGACAATCTGTCTTGCTGCCGGACAATCTGTCTTGTTGCCGGACAATCTGTCTTGCTGCCGGACAATCTGTCTTGCTGCCGGACAATCTGTCTTGCTGCCGGACAATCTGTCTTGCTGCCGGACAATCTGTCTTGCTGCCGGACAATCTGTCTTGCTGCCGGACAATCTGTCTTGCTGCCGGACAATCTGTCTTGCTGCCGGACAATCTGTCTTGCTGCCGGACAATCGGTCTTGCTGCCGGACAATCTGTCTTGCTGCCGGATAATCTGTCTTGCTGCCGGACAATCTGTCTTGCTGCCGGGCAATCTGTCTTGCTGCGGGACAATCTGTCTTGCTGCCGGACAATCTGTCTTGCTGCCGGACAATCTGTCTTGCTGCCGGACAATCTGCCTTGCTGCCGGACAATCAGTCTTGCTGCCGGTCAATCAGTCTTGCTGCCGGACAATCTGTCTTGCTGCCGGAAAATCTGTCTTGCTGCCTGACAATCTGTCTTGCTGCCAGGAAAATCTGTCTTGATGCCGGGCAATCTGTCTTGCTGTCGGACAATCTGTCTTGCTGTCGGACAATCTGTCTTGCTGTCGGACAATCTGTCTTGATGTCGGACAATCTGTCTTGCTGTCGGACAATCTGTCTTGCTGCCGGACAAACTGTCTTGCTGCCGGACAAACTGTCCTGCTGCCGGACAAACTGTCTTGCTTCCGAACAATCTGTCTTGCTGCCGGACAACCTGTCTTGCTGCCGGACAATCTGTCTTGCTGCCTGACAATCTGTCTTGCTGCCGGACAATCTTTCTTGCTGCCGGATAATCTGTCTTGCTGCCGGACAATCTGCCTTGCTGCCGGACACTCTGTCTTGCTGCCGGACAATCTGTCTTGCTGCCGGACAATCTGTCTTGCTGCCGGACAATCTGTCTTGCTGCCGGACAATCTGTCTTGCTGCCGGACAATCTGTCTTGCTGCCGGACAATCTGTCTTGCTGCCGGACAATCTGTCTTGCTGCCGGACAATCTGTCTTGCTGCCGGACAGTCTCTCTTGCTGCCGGACAGTCTCTCTTGCTGCCGGACAGTCTCTCTTGCTGCCGGACAGTCTGTCTTGCTGCCGGACAGTCTGTCTTGCTGCCGGACAGTCTGTCTTGCTGCCGGACAATCTGTCTTGCTGCCGGACAATCTGTCTTGCTGCCGGACAGTCTGTCTTGCTGCCGGACAATCTGTCTTGCTGTCGGACAATCTGTCTTGCTGTCGGACAAACTGTCTTGCTGCCGGACAATCTGTCTTGCTGTCGGACAATCTGTCTTGCTGTCGGACAAACTGTCTTGCTGCCGGACAATCTGTCTTGCTGTCGGACAATCTGTCTTGCTGTCGGACAAATCTGTCTTGCTGCCGGACAATCTGTCTTGCTGTCGGACAATCTGTCTTGCTGCCGGACAAATCAGTCTTGCTGCCGGACAATCAGTCTTGCTGCCGGACAATCAGTCTTGCTGCCGGACAATCAGTCTTGCTGCCGGACAATCAGTCTTGCTGCCGGACAATCAGTCTTGCTGCCGGACAATCAGTCTTGCTGCCGGACAATCAG
Organism: Diploptera punctata; assembly: GCA_030220185.1. Lineage (NCBI taxonomy): Eukaryota > Metazoa > Arthropoda > Insecta > Blattodea > Blaberidae > Diploptera > Diploptera punctata. Next base: position 109,178 of record JASPKZ010008312.1, read on the forward strand.
TCTTGCTGCCGGACAATCAGTCTTGCTGCCGGACAATCAGTCTTGCTGCCGGACAATCAGTCTTGCTGCCGGACAATCAGTTTTGCTGCCGGACAATCAGTCTTGCTGCGGGCAATCTGTCTTGCTCCCGGACAATCTGTCTTGCTGCCGGACAATCTCTCTTGCTGTTGGACAATCTGTCTTGCTGTTGGACAATCTGTCTTGCTGCCGGAAAATCTGTCTTGCTGCCGGACAATCAGTCTTGCTGCCGGACAATCAGTCTTGCTGCCGGACAATCTGTCTTGCTGCCGGACAATCTGTCTTGCTGCCGGACAATCTGTCTTGCTGCCGGACAATCTGTCTTGCTGCCGGACAATCTGTCTTGCTGCCGGACAATCTGTCTTGCTGCCGGACAATCTCTCTTGCTGCCGGACAATCTCTCTTGCTGCCGGACAATCTGCCTTGCTGCCGGACAATCTGTCTTGCTGACGGACAATCAGTCTTGCTGCCGGACAATCTGTCTTGCTGCCGGACAATCTGTCTTGCTGCCGGACAATCTGTCTTGCTGCCGGACAATCTGTCTTGCTGCCGGACAATCTGTCTTGCTGCCGGACAATCTGTCTTGCTGCCGGACAATCTGTCTTGCTGCCGGACAATCTGTCTTGCTGCCGGACAATCTGTCTTGCTGCCGGACAATCTGTCTTGCTGCCGGACAATCTGTCTTGCTGCCGGACAATCTGTCTTGCTGCCGGACAATCTGTCTTGCTGCCGGACAATCTGTCTTCCTGCCGGACAATCTGTCTTGCTGCCGGAAAATCCGCCTTGCTGCCGGACAATCTGCCTTGCTGCCGGACAATCTGCCTTGCTGCCGGACAATCTGTCTTGCTGCCGGACAATCTGTCTTGCTGCCGGACAATCTGTCTTGCTGCCGGACAATCTGTCTTGCTGCCGGACAATCTCTCTTGCTGCCGGACAATCTCTCTTGCTGCCGGACTTTCTGACTTCTGGCTGACTTTCTTGCTGCCGGATTTTGTGACTTGCTACCGGATTTTGTGACTTGCTACCGGACTTTCTGACTAGCTGCCGGACTTTCTGCCGGATTTTCTGACTTGCTGCCGGACATTCTGCCGGATTTTCTGACTTGCTGCCGGACATTCTGCCGGATTTTCTGCCGGATTTTCTGACTTGCTGCCGGACTTTCTGCCGGATTTTCTGACTTTCTGCCGGATTTTCGGACTTTCTGACTTTCTGCCGGACTTTCTGACTTTCTGCCGGACTTTCTGACTTGCTGCCGGAATTCCTGACTAGCTGCCGGACTTTCTGATTTCCTGCCGGATTTTCTGACTTGCTGCCGGACTTTCTGACTTCCTGCCGGATTTTCTGACTTGCTGCCGGACATTTTGACTTGCTGCCGGACTTTCTGACTTGCTGCCGGACTTTCTGACTTGCTGCCGGACTTTCTGACTTGCTGCCGGTCTTTCCGACTTGCTGCCGGTCTTTCTGACTTGCTGCCGGTCTTTCTGACTTGCTGCCGGTCTTTCTGACTTGCTGCCGGTCTTTCTGACTTGCTGCCGGTCTTTCTGACTTGCTGCCGGTCTTTCTGACTTGCTGCCGGTCTTTCTGACTTGCTGCCGGTCTTTCTGACTTGCTGCCGGTCTTTCTGACTTGCTGCCGGTCTTTCTGACTTGCTGCCGGTCTTTCTGACTTGCTGCCGGTCTTTCTGACTTGCTGCCGGTCTTTCTGACTTGCTGCCGGTCTTTCTGACTTGCTGCCGGTCTTTCTGACTTGCTGCCGGTCTTTCTGACTTGCTGCCGGTCTTTCTGACTTGCTGCCGGTCTTTCTGACTTGCTGCCGGTCTTTCTGACTTGCTGCCGGTTTTCTGACTTGCTGCCGGACTTTCTGACTTGCTGCCGGTCTTTCTGACTTGCTGCCGGTCTTTCTGACTTGCTGCCGGACTTTCTGACTTGCTGCCGGACTTTCTGACTTGCTGCCGGACTTTCTGACTTGCTGCCGGACTTTCTGACTTGCTGCCGGACTTTCTGACTTGCTGCCGGACTTTCTGACTTGCTGCCGGACTTTCTGACTTGCTGCCGGACTTTTTGACTTGCTGCCGGACTTTCTGACTTGCTGCCGGACTTTCTGACTTGCTGCCGGACTTTCTGACTTGCTGCCGGACTTTCTGACTTGCTGCCGGACTTTCTGACTTGCTGCCGGACTTTCTGACTTGCTGCCGGACTTTCTGACTTGCTGCCGGACTTTCTGACTTGCTGCCGGACTTTCTGACTTGCTGCCGGAATTTCTGACTTGCTGCCGGACTTTCTGACTTGCTGCCGGATTTTCTGACTTGCTGCCGGATTTTCAGACTTGGTGCCGGACTTTCTGACTTGCTGCCGGACTTTCTGATTTGCTGCCGGACTTTCTGTCTTGCTGCCGGACAATCTGTCTTGCTCCCGGACAATCTGTCTTGCTGCCGGACAGTCTGTCTTGCTGCCGGACAGTCTGTCTTGCTGCCGGATAGTCTGTCTTGCTGCCGGACAGTCTGTCTTGCTGCCGGACAATCTGTCTTGCTGCCGGACAATCTGTCTTGCTGCCGGACAATCTGTCTTGCTGCCGGACAATCTGTCTTCCTGCCGGACAATCTGTCTTGCTGCCGGACAATCTGTCTTGCTGCCGGACAATCTGTCTTGCTGCCGGACAATCTGTCTTGCTGCCGGACAATCTGTCTTGCTGCCGGACAATCTGTCTTGCTGCCGGACAATCTGTCTTGCTGCCGGACAATCTGTCTTCCTGCCGGACAATCTGTCTTGCTGCCGGACAATCTGTCTTGCTGCCGGACAATCTGTCTTGCTGCCGGACAATCTGTCTTGCTGCCGGACAATCTGTCTTGCTGCCGGACAATCTCTCTTGCTGCCGGACAATCTCTCTTGCTGCCGGACTGGCTGACTTTCTGACTAGCTGCCGGATTTTGTGACTTGCTACCGGATTTTGTGACTTGCTACCGGACTTTCTGACTAGCTGCCGGACTTTCTGCCGGATTTTCTGACTTGCTGCCGGACATTCTGCCGGATTTTCTGCCGGATTTTCTGACTTGCTGCCGGACTTTCTGCCGGATTTTCTGACTTTCTGCCGGACTTTCTGACTTTCTGCCGGACTTTCTGACTTTCTGCCGGACTTTCTGACTTGCTGCCGGAATTTCTGACTTGCTGCCGGACTTTCTGACTTCCTGCCGGATTTTCTGACTTGCTGCCGGACTTTCTGACTTCCTGCCGGATTTTCTGACTTGCTGCCGGACATTTTGACTTGCTGCCGGACTTTTTGACTTGCTGCCGGACTTTCTGACTTGCTGCCGGACTTTCTGACTTGCTGCCGGACTTTCTGACTTGCTGCCGGACTTTCTGACTTGCTGCCGGACTTTCTGACTTGCTGCCGGACTTTCTGACTTGCTGCCGGTCTTTCTGACTTGCTGCCGGTCTTTCTGACTTGCTGCCGGTCTTTCTGACTTGCTGCCGGTCTTTCTGACTTGCTGCCGGTCTTTCTGACTTGCTGCCGGTCTTTCTGACTTGCTGCCGGTCTTTCTTGACTTGCTGCCGGTCTTTCTGACCTTGCTGCCTGTCTTTCTGACTTGCTGCCGGTCTTTCTGACTTGCTGCCGGTCTTTCTGACTTGCTGCCGGTCTTTCTGACTTGCTGCGGTCTTTCTGACTTGCTGCCGGTCTTTCTGACTTGCTGCCGGTCCTTCTGACTTGCTGTTGCCGGTCTTTCTTTTGACTTGCTGCCGTCCTTCTGACCTTGCTGCCGGTCTTTCTGACTTGCTGCCTGTTTTATGACTTGCTGCCGGTCTTTCTGACTTGCTGCCGGTCTTTCTGACTTGCTGCCGGTCTTTCCTGACTTGCTGCCGGACTTTCTGACTTGCTGCCGGACTTTCTGACTTGCTGCCGGACTTTCTGACTTGCTGCCGGACTTTCTGACTTGCTGCCGGACTTTTTGACTTGCTGCCGGACTTTCTGACTTGCTGCCGGACTTTCTGACTTGCTGCCGGACTTTCTGACTTGCTGCCGGACTTTTCTGACTTGCTGCCGGACTTTCTGACTTGCTGCCGGACTTTCGACTTGCTGCCGGACTTTCTGACTTGCTGCCGGACTTTCTCACTTGCCTGCCGGACTTTCTGACTTGCTGCCGACTTTCTCCTACTTTGCCGGACTTGTTGCACTTCTGCCTGCTTTTCACTTTGCCGGACTGGTCCCTTCGCCGGTTTGTCCTTCTGCCGGACTTGGTCATTCTGCGACTTGTCACTTCTGCCGGACTTCGTCACTTCTGCCGGCTTTCTCCTTCTTTTGGACTTTTTCATCTGGGCTTTGTTACTTCTGCCGGCGTTCTTCACTTCGCCGGCGTTCTTTACTTCTGCCGCTTCTTCACTTTGCCTGACTTCTTATCTGCAGACTTTTCACTTTGCGGGCTTCTTCACTTGCCGACTTTCACTCTGCCGGACCTTTTCACTTCTCCGGACATCTTCACTTCTGCCGATTCTTTCATTTCTGCGGACTTTTTGACTTCTGCGGCCTTTTGACTTCTGCGGACTTTTTGACTTTGCCGGACTTTCGGACTTCTGCGGACTTTGGATTTCTGCGGGCTTTCGCCTTCTGCCGGGCTTCTGACTTCAGCCGTGCTTTTGACTTCTCCGGGCTTTTGCATTCTGACCGGGCTTTCTGACTTTGCGGACGTTTGACTTCGCAGACGTTCTGACTTCTGCCGGGCTTTTGAACTTCTGCCGGACTTTGACTGCTGCCGACATTCTGACAGTGCCATAATTATGACTATCTGCCTACTTTTGACTAGCTGTCATATTTTTTGACTAGCTGCAAACTTTCTGATTAGTTGTCGGACTTTCTGACCTGCGCCGGATTTTCTGACTGCTGCCGGACTAATTGGCTTGTGCCGACACTGTCTTGCTGTCGGACACTCTGTTTTGCTGCCGGACAATCTGTCTTCTGTCGGGCAACTGTTCTTGCTGCCGGACATCTGTGTTGCTGCCGGACAATCTGTCTTGCTGCGGACAACTTTTTTTGTTGCCGGACAATCTGGTTTGCTGCCGGACAATCTTTCTTGCTGCCGACAATCTGTTTGCTGCCGAAAATCTGTCTTGCTTCCGACAATCTGTCTTGCTGCCGGACAATCTGTCTTGTTTCCGGACAATCTGTCTTGCTGCCGGACAACTGTTTGCTGCCGGACCATCTGTCTTGCTGCCGGACAATCTGTCTTGCTGCGGACAATCTGTCTGCTGCGGACCATCTGTCTTGCGCCGGACAATCTGTCTTGCTGCCGGACAATCGTTCTTGGCCGGACAATCTGTCTGCTGCCGACATCTGTCTGCTGCCGGAAACTGTCTTGTGCCGGATAATCTGTCTTCTGCCGGTGAATCGTCTTGCTGCGGATCATTTGTCTTGCGCCGGACAATCTGTCTTGCGGCCGGACAATCTGTTTCCTGCCGGACCATCTTTCTTGCTGCGTAAAATCTGCCTTGCTGCCGGACAATCTGTCTTGCTGCCGGACATCTGTCTTGCTGCCGGACAATCGTCTGCTGCCGACATCTCCTGCTGCGGACAATCTCTCTTGCTGCCGGACTGGCTGACTTTCTGACTACTGCCGGATTTTGTTTGACTTGCTGCCGGATTTTGTGACTGGCTACCGGACTTTGACTAGCTGCCGGCCTTTTCTGGCGGATTTTCTGGGATTTGTTGCCGGACATTCTGCCGGATTTTCTGCCGGATTTTCGACTGCTGCGGACTTCTGCCGGATTTTCTGACTTTTGCCGGACTTCTGCTTTCTGCCGGATTCTGACTTCTGCCGACTTTCTGACTTTCTGCCGGCCTTTCTGACTTGGTGCCGGGATTTTTGACTGTGTGCGGATTTTCTGACTGCTGCCGGTTTCTTTGACTTCTGGCCGGATTTCTGACTTGCTGCCGGATTTTTTTGACTGCTGCCGGACTTTTGACTTGCTGCCGGACTTTTTGACTGCTGCCGGACTTTCTGACTTGCTGCCGGGCTTTCTGACTTCTGCGGATTCTGACTTGCTGCCGGTTTTCGACTTGCTTCCGGTCTTCTGACTTGCTTCCGGTCTTCTGCTTGCTTCCGGTCTTTCGACTTGCTGCCGGTCTTCTGACTTGCTGCCGGTCTTTCTGACTTGTGCCGGTGTTTGTCTTTCCTGGTGGTCTTTCTGACTTGCTGCGGGTCTTCTGACTGCTGCCGTCTTTCTGACTTGCGCCGGTCTTTCTGACTTGCTGCCTGTCTTTTGACTTGCTGCCGGTCTTCTGACTTGCTGCCGTTCTTTCTGCCTTGTTCCGGTCTTTCTGACTTGCTGCCGGTCTTTCTTGACTTGCTGCCGGTCTTTGACTTTGTGCGGTTTTTTTTTTTTTTCTGACTTGCTGCCGGTCTTTGTGACTTGCTGCCGGTGTTATGATTGGCCGGTTTTATGACTTGCTGCGGGTCTTTTCTGACTTGCTGCCGTCTTTCTTACTTGCTGCCGACTTTTGACTTGTGCCGACTTTCTGAGTTGGCTGCGACTTTCTGACTTGCCTGGGTGACTTCTGACTTGGCTGCCGGTCTTTTTGACTTCTTCCGGACTTTTTGACTGCTCCGGACTTTTGACTTGCTGCCGGACTTTGTGCCTTGCTGCCGGACTTTCTGCTTGCGCGGACTTTCTACTTTCTGGCGGACTTTCTGACTGCTGCCGGACTTCTGACTTGCGCCGACTTCTGACTTGCTGCCGGACTTTCTGACTTCTGTCGGACTTTTGACTTGCTGCCGACTTTCTCCTTTGCCGGACTTCTCGATTTTGCCGGTCTTTCCGACTTTGCCGGACTTGGTCCTTCTGCCTGCCTGGTCACTTCTGCCGTACTTGGTCACTTCTGCCGGACTGGTCATTCTGCCGACTGGCACTTCTGCGGACTTGGTCCTTCTGCCGGACTTCGTCACTTTGCGGACTTTCTCACTTCTTTTGGACTTTTCACTTCTGCGGCGTTGTTCACTTCGCGGCGTTCTTCACTTCTCCGGCGTTCTTTACTTCTGCCGGACTTCTTCCTTCTGCCGGCTTCTTCACTTCTGCCGACTTTTCACTTCTGCCGGACTTTTTCCTTCTGCCGGACTTCTTCACTTCTGCCGAACCTTTTTCACTTCTGCCGACATCTCACTTCTGCCCGACTTCACACTTATGCCGGCCCTTTTTTACTCTCTGCGGACTTTCTGACTTCTGTCGGACTTTGTGACTTCGGCCGGACATTCTGACGTCGCCGACTTCTGCGGACTTTCTGATTTCTGCCGGGCTTTCCGCCTTCTGCCGGTCTTTCTGATTCAGCGGGCTTTCTGACTTCTGCGGGCTTTGGAATTCTACCGGGCTTTCTGATTCTGCGGTCGTTCGACTTTGCAGACGTTCTGACTTTTGCCGGGCTTTTGTACTTCTGCGGCTTTTCTGACTTGTGCAGACATTCTGACTAGCTGCCATAATTACTGCTAGCTTCCTACTTTGTGCTAGCTGTCATATTTATGACTAGCTGCCATACTTTCGGATTTAGGTGCCGGAACTTCTGACTCTGCTGCAGGGATTTTATGACTTCTTGCTGCCGGGACAAATTGTCTTGCTGGGCGGACAAATCTGTCTTGGCTGTCGTACAATCTGTTTTTGCTGCCGGACAATCTGTCCTTGCTGTCGGACAATCTGTCCCTTGCTGCCGATGACAATCGTGTTGCTGCCGGACGCAATCTTTCTGGCTGCCGTACAATCTGTCTTGGCTGGCCGGGACATATTCTGCTTTGCTGCAGGACAATCTGTCTTGCCTGCCGGACGGTTGTCTTGCTTGAGGAAAATCTGTCTTGCTGCCGGACAATCGTTCTTGCTGCCGGACAATCTTGTCTTGTGCAGGACCATCTGTCTGCTGCCGGACAATCTGCTGCGCCGGACAAATCTGTCTGGGCCGGGACAATCGTCTTGCATCCGGACAAAGTTTCTTGCTGCCGGGACAATCATGTCTTTGTGGTATTGGTGAAATTCGGTATGCGGACGGTGCACAATAGATTGCTGGCCGGACAATTCTGTTCTTGCTTGCCGGACAAATCTGTCTATGCTGAGGATTAATTCTGTCTTGCTGCCGGATAATCTGTCTGCTGCCGGGCAACCGTCATGATGCGGGGACAATCTGGTTCTTGCTTGCCGGGACAATCTGTCTTGCTGCCGGACAATCTGTTCTTGCTGCGGAACAATCTGCCCTTTTGCATTGCGGGACAATCAGTCTTGCTGCCGGCAATCAGTCTTGCTGCGGACAATGTTTTGCGCCGGAAAATCTGTCTTGCTGCTGACAAATCTGTCTGCTGCCAGGAAAATCTGTATTGGATGCCGGGCAATTGTCTGCTGTCGGACAATCGGTGTCTTGTGTCGGACATCTGGTCTTGCATGTCGGACAATCTGTCTTGCTGTCGGACAATCTGTCTTGCTGTCGGACAATGCTGTCTGCTGACGAGACAAACTGTCTTTGCTGACGAGGAAAACACTTCCTGCTGCCGGACAAACGTTCGTGCTTCCGAACAATCTAGTCTTGCTGCCGGACACACCTCATGTCTTGCTGCCGGGACAATTGTCTTGCTGCTGACAATCTGTATTGCTGCGGACAATCTTCTTGCTGCCACATGGAAATCTGCTCTTGCGCCGGACATCTGTCTTGCTGCCGCGGGACCAATCGTCTTGCTGCTGGACATCTGTCTTGATGAGGACAATATCTGTCTTGCTGCCGGACAATCTGTCGTGCTGCCCGGACAATCTGGGTCTTGATGTCGAGAAACTGTCTTGCTGCGGGAAAAATGCTGTCTTGCTGTGGACAATCTGTGCTGCTGTCAGGACCAAAATGTCTGCTGTAGGACTATATCTGTCGGCTTGCCGTGATCAAAAATAAGTCTTGACTGCCGGACAATAAGTCTTGCTGCCGGGGCAACAGTACTTGCTGCCGGGACAATCAGTCTTGCTGCAGCGACAATCAGTCTTTGCTGCGGGACAATCAGTGCTTGCTGCCGGACCATCAGTCTTACTGCCAGGCAATCAGTCTTGCTGCCGAGAACAATAGTTCTGCTGGGGACAATCAGTGTTGCTGACGGACAATCAGGTCTTGCTGCGGGCAATCGATCTTTGCCTCCCGGAACTATCTGTCTTGCTGCCGGACAATCTGGTCTTGCTGCCGGACAATCTGTCATTGCTGTTTGGACAATTGTCTTGCTGTTGGACTACGTCTATGCTGCCGGAAAATCGTCTGCTGCACACGGGCAACAATCCAGTCTTGTATGCCGCGACAAGAAGTCTTCTGCCCCGGACAATCTGTCTTGCAGATGCCGGATCAATCTGTATTGCGGCGGACAATCTGTCTGCGCCGGACAATCTGTTCTTGCGGGCGGACAATCTGTCTGCTGCCGGACAATCTCTCTTGAGCTGGCGGACACAATCTTCTCTTGCTGCCGGGACAATTGCCTTGCTGAGGACCATCTGTCTGTGCGGACATCCGTCTTGCTGCGGACAATTGTCTTGATGCGGGCAATCTGTCGTGCTGCCGGGGAACAATCTGTCTGTGAGGACACGTCGCCTTGCTGACGGACAATCTGTCTTCCTGACGGACATATTCGTTTGCTGCCGTGACCAATCTGTCTCTGCTTGCCGGACAATCAGTCGTGCTGCCGGACAATTGTCTTGCTGCCCGGGGGCCACATCGTCTTGCTGTACGGACCATTGTCTTGTGCCGGAAAATCTGTCTTGCTGCCGGACAATCTGTCTTGCTGCGTCGGAACAATCGTCTTCCTGCCGGACAATCGGTCTGTCCTTGCCGGGACCAATTCTGGTATTGCTGCCGGAAAAAATGCCTTGCTGCGGAAATCTGTCTTGCTGCCGGACAATCTGTCTTGCTGCCGGGACAAATCTGTCTTGACTGCCGGACAATCTGTCTTGATGCCGGAAATAATCTTCTTGCGCCGGACAATCTGCTCTGCTGTTCGGACAATCTGTCGTGCTGTCGGACGCAATGTTCTGCTTGCCGGATACAATCGTTCTTGCCTGTCGGACAATCTGTATTGCTGTCGGACAAAGTATTGCTGTCCGGGACAATCTGTCTTGCCTGGGGGACAATCTGTCTGTGCCGGGGACAAATCAGTCGTTGCTGCCGGACAATCATACTGCTGCAGGACAATCAGTCTTGCTGCCGGACAATCAGTCTTTGCTGCGGACAATCGTCTTGCTGCTCGGACCAATCAGTCTTTGCTGCACGGACAATCAGTATTGCTTGCCGGACAATCCAGTCTTGCGCCGGACAATCAGTCTGCTGCCGGACAATCAGGTCTTTGCTGCGGACGACAATTAGTTGCGCCGGGAAAACAAGTTTTGCTGGCCGCCGGACAAATCAGTCTTGCTGCGGGGACAAAATCAGTCTTGATGCTGACGACAAATCAGTTTTGGCTTATGCGGACATTTATTCTTGCTGCCGGACAATCAGTTTTTTGCGACGGGACAATCAGTCTTGCTGCGGGCAAATCGGTCTTGCTCCGGACAATCTGTCTTCTGCCGGACAAATCTTCTCTGCTGTTGACAATATGTCTTGCTGGTGGACCCATCTGTCTTTGCTGCCGGAGAAAATCTTGTTTCTTGCTGCCGGAACACAATCAGTCTTGCTGCCGGGACAATCAGTCTTTGCGCCGGACAATCGTCTTGCTCTGCCGGACAATTATGTCTTGCTTGCCGGACCATTCTGTCTTGCTGCCCGGACAATCATGTCTTGCTGCGCGACAAGCTGTCTTGCTGCGAAGCCAATCTGTCTTTTGTGCCGGGACAATTTCTTGCTGCCGGACAATCTCTCTTGCTTGCCGAGACAAATTCTGCCTTGCTGGCCGGGACAACTGTTTGCTGACGGACAATCAGTCTTTGCTGCCGGACAAATCTGTCTTGATGCGGACACAATCTGTCTTTGATGCCGGAAACAATCTGGTCTTGCTGCCGGACGACAATCTGTCTCCTGCCCGGACCAATTGCTTGCTGCCGGACAATCTGTATTGCTGCCGGACAACTGTCTTGTGCAGCGCCAATATGTCTGTGCCAGGACAATCGTCTTGCATGCCCGGACAATCTGTTTTGCTGCCGGACAATCTGTCTTGCTGCGGACAATCGTCTTGCTGCCGGACCATCTGTCTTCCTGAGGACAATCTGTCTTCCTGCCGGGTACAATCGTCTCCTTGCTTGGCCGGAAATCCCCCTTGCTTGCCGGACAATCTGCCTGTGCTGCCGGGACAATCTGCCGTGCTTTGGCCGGACAATCTGTCTTGCTGACGGGACAAATTCTGG
>JASPKZ010008313.1:0-10000 GCA_030220185.1 Diploptera punctata
CATCCCTATCTCCTCTATCTCTCTATCTCTCTATCTATCTCTCTATCTCTCTCTATCTCTCTATCTCTCTATCTCTATCTCTCTCTCTTTTTTCCCCCCCATAGCCACCCTTATCAAGCACTTTATGTTTGTATGTGTGTGTTCTTTTAAATATGTTTTGTAGGTTAAAGTGATTTTTTTGGAAACCAGATGTAATAATAACAGTTAAGTATCATAGACCGCAATGGGCAGGACATATGGCACGAATGGGTAATGAATGAGGGACATGGAAGCTCCTTGTAGGAAAACCAGAGGGAAAGTGCCCAGTAAATAGGCCAATAGTGAGGGTGGGAGAAAAGCATTGATCATGATTTGAAGGAGGTAAATTATACATGTGATGACTGAAAAACATTATGTCAGGATAGAGATGTGTGGAGAACTTAAGTCGGTCCGGGCATGAACCTACGGGTTCGCAAGTGCCAAGAGTTAGTTAGCTAGACTAGATTTGAACTGAATATTAACAAAGTCTCACTACAATGAGAGACAATATTTATAAACGAGTGATAGAGTATTTTAAAGGCCTACCTGTTCATTTTATGCACAGGTATAGAATTATGTGGGTGAATGAAGTGTGAATCTATAATTTAAGTGAAGAAAAGCAGTGCCTGAGGGTTAAGAAGCCGCCCTGATATCACTCCCACTAATTTTCCAATTTAAAGGTACGTACACACTTGCGCACGCACCATGTTCGTCAGATTTGGACAGGGTTTTAAGGTGCGCGCGCGCGTCTCGCACCACGATCCACTCATTGTCGGTTTTTTCCACGAACACTTTGATGGTTCGCTGTTTAGATTTGGACGGGTACCTGAGAGGTTCGTTGTTTTCGGTGTGCACCTATTATTTGAGTATGGAGTGGTCAGAGGAAAACATGTTAAAACTTATTGATATTTATAGAAGCAAGCAATTATTGTGGGATCCTCAACATAAGGATCATTTTTAAAAAATCATTGAAAGGAGATGCCTGTTTTTTTCAATGTTATGTTTTTTTTTTCGTGTGTACTGTAATTGTATGAATAAATTAGAATTATTTAGAAAAATGTATTTATGTAAGACGTTCAATTCATAATATTATGAATGAAGTATCACAAAACAATACAATATATAAACACATTTATTACTAATTATTTATTTATTTCTTCAAAGACTCCAAAGAGCAAGATTGCTCATGTTAAGGGGCAATATACAAAAAATAATGGCCATAAAACAATTAACAATAAAAACAAGAAAACAAATTCAGGCATAAGTTTAAGTAATACAAACTACTATAGATGCACAATATACCGTATATACACATATAAATACAATATTTAAACAGGATAATATTAATAATAATAAAATTAACAAAATTAACTAAGAAAGCAATGAGAAAAAATAGTTTTAATACAATTAGAAAAATGTTTAACATTCGTGAAATGTTGATATTCAATAGGTAAGTTATTGTAATGGTTGATTAATGCATAACGAATCCCTTTTATACCTTTTTTTTTAGAAACTAGTATCTTTGTGCAATAAAGTACAACCTCTAGTATAATAATCATGTAATAATAATAATAATAATAATAATAATAATAATACTTTATTTATTCTGGCAGAGTTAAGGCCATAAGGCCCTCTCTTCCACTCAACCAGCACAAATACAGATAAATATTTAACAAATATAGGTATACACTATACTAATTATAAACAGTTAAAGATACAATAAATGTAGCAATGTAAATGTCATGTACAAACAACATTGTATAGGGTAATAACAATAATGATACGATAATAATAATAATAATAATAATAATAATAATAATAATAATAATAATAATAATAATAATATAATATGATACATTATACGGGAAACACCAAATATATATATATATATATATATATATATATATATCTTACACTGGATAATAATGAAGTCGAGTTTAGCTAGAGCAAAATATAAATTTAGATTTCTTTTAAAAGATGCCAATGTCCGGCAGCCCCTTATTTCTTGTGGTAGGGATTTCCAGTTGCGAGAAGTGGAGATGGTATATGACATGGAGTGATGTGATGTCCTATGTTGCGGTATATTAAGTAAGAGACTATGTTGTGATCTTGTGTTTAATTTATGGTTTGAGGATAGATACTGGAAACGGGATGATAAATAATTGGGAATCGAGGTATGTAGGATCTTAAATAGGAGAATTAGACAGTGCGATTTTCTTCTCTCTTTTAGATGTAGCCATGACAATTCGTGGAAATAATGGAGAAATGTGATCGTATTTTCGAACATTAAATATGAATCTGATACACATATTATGGACACGCTGCAGTTTGTCCGACAATCCGTCACTTATGTCAGTTAGTAGAACGTCACAGTAGTCAAAATGCGGCATCACTAAAGTTTGGATTAAAATTCTTTTAAGAGTTGTAGGAAGAAAATGTTTAAGTCGCTTTAGGGAATGTATTATGGAGAAGATCCTTTTAGATGTTTGTTTTACTTGCACATGCCAATTTAAATTAGAATCTAAGTAAAATCCCAAATCCCAAGTTTTTAACGACGTCGGTATAAGGAATTTGTTCATTATCTAAAATGACAGCCGGCATATTGCCATTGTTTATGAAGTGTAATAGCCTTGGATGTCCGATAATTATTGCTTGCGTTTTGTTTACATTTAGTTTCAGCCCATATTGTCTGGACCATAAAGATATATGCCTGAGGTCAGTGTTTACTTTGTCAATATATTCATTCATTTCGTCAGGCCTAAAGTGTGTGTAAATCTGTAGGTCGTCGGCGTAAAGATGATGCTTGCAGTTTTGTAGTTTCTTGGTCACGTCATTAATATAAATCGAGAAGAGAAGAGGAGCGAGGACGCCGCCTTGAGGTACCCCTTTCCTCACCAAGCGCCAGGAAGAAATGCGATTACCTTTATTAAAAATTAAGGCCATGTTATGGTGAGATAGATTCTTAATCATTTTAAACATATATATACAAATCATATATTTTTTAATTCCTTTAATGCTATAATATTTGAAAAAGTATAAATAAAGTTATAAGATGTAATAAGTAATAAGCGTGACCAGACGTCCCGATTTTTAACAATTTGTCCCGCGTCCCGCGGCATTTTAAAAAAAGTCCCAATTTTTGGGAAAGAATGCAGGACAAGCGGGAGAACGGAAAGGGAATAGACATGGTTGGTTACACCTGCTTTGCAAAATGTCTACTGAAGGTTTGTGGGTTTCCTATGGATCGCAGGAGGTTCGTTGAAATTAATCATTTCGACGAACATAACACGCGCCGCGCATGCGCCGCACGCGCGCCGTTCGTGTAGGCCTACGTACCTTTAAGCACGGTACAACAGCACAAAATGCCCCATAGTTCAGTTCTTCTAGATAGGGAAGAAAACAGTTAGCGCAGCCTCAGAATTAGTTTGGCGCATACACGATCCTTACAGGAAGAGTGACGAAAAGATTCCGATATGTCTATAATGAGCGGGGACATTACTACAATCCAACGTTCTACCAACTGAGCTACCATAGGAAAGAAATCAGAGCAAATTACGTAATTTAATTTGAACGGATATATGTTTCACCTCTTGTGCTAAAAATAATAAAGGCCTACCCACTATATGTTTTTTTTTACATGTTTCATTGTTGACAAGTATAGAACATACACTCACACCCAAGGTGGAGATTTAAAATACTCTAACCCACCAGGAATCGTATCCTAGTCTCCGCAATAGGGGATGGATCATAGGCACTATTTCATGATGACTACGACGGTCAATCCTTAGAGATGTGGTACGGCCGGTCACACCGTTACCGACATTGAAAAATGTGGACTATTCGAATCAAAAATAAATAAATTTACAAAGAGAGTGTGTGTGCAAGGGCCTTTATTGTAAAAGAATTATATATATATATATATATATATATATATATATATATATATGTCCTGTCCAGCGCCGTATCCGAGCTATTTAAGGCATGATAACTTGGTTCAGAGCTATAGCAGTTGTCCTGGTTCGTATCCCCATGGGGAAAGAACTTTTCTCAAGAAATTTCGGCTAGTATGGTACCGGTACCCACTCAGCATCGTGATAAATTTGGGTACCTACAATAAGGAGCGGCTCCAGGTTGAGAAAACAGCTATTACAGCTGGAGGAACGTTTATGCTGACCACATACCATACCTATACTAGCTTGATGTTTGTCCACCTCTCTGAATACCATACCTATACTAGCTTGATGTTTGTCCACCTCTCTGAATACCATACCTATACTAGCTTGATGTTTGTCCACCTCTCTGAATACCATACCTATACTAGCTTGATGTTTGTCCACCTCTCTGAATACCACACCTATACTAGCTTGATCCTCTCTGAATACCATACCTATACTAGCTTGATCCTCTCTGAATACCATACCTATACTAGCTTGATCCTCTCTGAATACCATACCTATACTAGCTTGATCCTCTCTGAATACCATACCTATACTAGCTTTATCCTCCCCCCCCCCCTTTCTGAATACCATACCTATACTAGCTTGATCCGCTCTGATAAATACGTGTATGAATTAATGAATGGAATTTATTGCCTTTCTTAAAAAGAAAGGAGATACATATGTATTTACATTGCGCACGGGCCTGCTTGACCGTACATTCATTATGTTTCCATGAACAAAAGAAAAAAAACAAAAGTAATCATAATACATAAACAAATCCTTACATGGCTACACACGTGTATCAGAAAAATGAATACATATAAATAAAATCTATGTCTACAACTATATACACATTAATTCACATCTACACTCATCCATGAAAAGACCACATGTGTAGATATGAAAAAGTCTCATTCTGTATATTAGAGCTATTCCATGAAACTGTCATATCGAGGTGAAAATTTTGAAATTGACGCAGGAATATTTTTTTGGCGTAATATATATCTTTAAGGATCAAATTTTCTGATTCTATAAGATAATGTTCCATAAGTGTATTATTTCAATCTAATATTAGTGGTAGAACTTGTCATATTCCAAACCTGTAAAAACACGCAACAGTTTACCAATTTGTTGTTTAATGATTTGGTCGTATTGTAGTAATTCGTTTTATTTTACAAACTCTCTTGTTAAACCATACTTTGGTCCTCCCTAGTCGTAAATGTAATAAGAGGTACTTAGATATAAACCAACAAGATACTTTCGCCGAATGTACAGGAAAACGCTCACTGTGTTTACAAAGAGACCTAAAACACGTCTGGGGAAAAGAATCGTATATACTCAACCTAGGATTTAAGGAGAGATCAGGGCTTGCTTGGTTTAGGCTAGGGGCATGGAAATTTCTAAAAATTAGCGACGATCACGATATGCAAATATGTCCAATGTGCGGGAACTTTGAAGATGAGATACATATATTAGGAAAATATAATGATTTAGAATATTGGAGACGTCAGTTATTACCGGAAAGATTTCTAAATTCAAATCGGGAAAGATTGGCATGCTACGAATTATTGGTAAATCCAGAAAAATTGGATAAACCTCTGTAAATTTCTGGACAAAACGCGAAAAATAAGGACAACACTCATTCATGAATAAATATATGTTATCAAAATGCAATACCATTAATTATTAACAATTATATATAAATTAATTAGTGTATAATGCTGTTGTGTTATTATTTAATTGTAATATTAATGTGTTTTCTTTATGTAATTGTAATGTTAATGTTTTTTTAGTGTATAATGCTATTGTGTTATTACTTAATTGTAATATTATTGTGTTTTCTTTATGTAATTGTAATGTTAATGTTTTTAGTGTATAATGCTATTGTGTTATTATTTAATTGTAATATTATTATTGTGTTTTTCTTTATGTAATTGTAATGTTATTGCTGTTTTTGTTGTTTATTTTTCTTTACACTAGTACCAATTATTACTTTATTGTAACGGACTGTCAACAGCACGTACGGCTTACTGCCAGTGCGACCCATATTTGTAAATAATATTGTAAATATCTTACTTTTTGTCTAATAAAGTCCTACTACTACTACTACTACTACTACTAATATTAATTGCATTCTAATGTTCTATATACCTTAAATGTGTCCTATAATTGTTAACTGCAAGCTATGGTCAGTCAGTCACGGAAAACGTATAAAAATTACTATACACAACATAATAATTGATGAATAAAATTTCCTGCTACGTTATCGGTACACAACTAACAAAAAAGTATTGAAGACATTTTCTTGTAAAGTAATTATTTTTCCCGCTAGTGTCCCGTGACTGACTGACTTTTTGTCCTATCATATATATGCTAATACACATGGTGCAGTCAGTTGCTTGCTGCACTCCGCTGAGGATTAACATAAACATGATTTAGGAAATCTGGTAGACTGTTCAGCTCAGCTGTTCCATAAAATAATTACTGGCCCTTTTTCTGTGTCAATTTGAGCTAAAAGACAGTTAGCGGAAAAAGGTTGCGGTAAACGAAGCAGCCATACTTGTTGAGTTCTCAGAAAATTATACTTACAAAGAACAAAATGAGATCCAGGCAGTTCATTGGAAAAATTAGCATAGGGCCTATCTCAATATTAACTGCTGTTGCCTAGTTTAGATGAAAGGTGACAGAGAAGTTCAGAAGAAAATACTTTGTTCTAGTGTCAGGTTATGTGACACACAACAAGTGTGCTATAGATGTTTGCTAGAGAAAAGAGTTTTTTTTTTAACTATAGTGATTTCTTCCAAAACTTGTGGTGATAAAAATTTTCAGTTGGAGCAGTAAGTAATAGAAATAGGCCTATACATTTAGCAATGTGACACTTCTTACTTGCATGTTTGGATTTTGACATAAAATGGAACTTCTTTTGAATCGTGCAATGGAAAGGGGGTTATAAATGTGATTGGCGGCCAAGTAATAAGGATGGCACGGATGTGTGAAAAATCGGGAAAGAAGATACAAATTGGTGCCGAAATATGTAATGTGGGCTGTAAAACCAACCAAATAACTAAAGTCACAAAATGATATAGAAGAAGGAAAGAATTTTTAGAAAAACAATTAGAATATCTTGCATCTATCACAGACTCATTGCGTATACAACGTGAAAGCGTTCCACCCGTATGTTATAGAATATGCACAACTGTCAGACAATCAGCGCAACAAATTCATAAGTTCGTGTGTTAAGAAAACTGAATGGCGTGATAGGCCTAGAAAACTCTTGGCTGCTAATCTCACATCCAAGTATATCAATCACAGAGGTGGACAATCATCTAACCAACATGTAGCGTGACATGTGATCAGCATGTCGGATTTTCCAGCCGTTTTGGCTGGTTTTCTCGACCGCAACCGCTAAATATTGTAGCTCCCCAAATTCTTCATGATTCTGGGCGGGCACCAATCCCATTGTGGTTGAAATTCCATGAGAAAATTTCTTCTCTCATGGGGCTCGAATCAGTGCTCTCTATTGAGACATCTTGACTCGAACCATTCAGTTACAGTGTGGGACTTCATGCGTGACAGGAAACATTATTTTTATTAATGGGCCATTCAGGTCAAGTTAGCGGCGAAGATTGTATAAGCGTCTCATACATCGATGTTATGATGTAAGTCATCAGAACTCGGGCTAATTAGAGTTATGTTTTTATGGTTGTTTAAAAGTATAATTCAATACGTCAGCAATCGTTTACTAACTACAGCTTACTAATGCGATTTACGATAATTTGTTTTGAAAGTACGTGCATTCTGATAAATAACAAACTTATTAAGAATGTGTATTCATTCTGGGGGACTAAAAGTTTTTATTTCAGTGGTTCAATCTAGAAATCGAAAATATTGAACTGTAATAAACTCCACTCCAAGCGCGACAGGCTGCTGGTCTCATGTCCACATCTGTTAATCACAGAGGTAGACGATAATAAGCCAGTGTAGGGGTGACATGTGGTCAGTATGTCGGATCACCCAGCCGTTATAATTGGTCTTAACAACCTGGATTCGTTACTTATTGTAACTACCCAAGTGCTTCACGATGCTGGGTGGGCAACTGTCCCATACTGGCCGAAATGCCATGAGAAAATGTCTTCCTGCATGGGGATTCGAACCAGCGCAAGTCCCATAGTTCTGCGCCAAGGCTTCTTGCTTTAACCACTCGGCTATGGCGCCGGACTAAATTGTAATCAGTTTATATATATATATATATATGCGTGTGTGTGTGTGTGTGCCTGTGTGTGTGTGTGTGCGCGCGCGTTTGTGTGTGTGTGTCTGTGTGCGTGTGTGCGTGCGTGCGTGTGTGTGTGTGTACACACATACATGCAATTTTAGTAGGTATATTTAAAAATAGAGAAGGCACTTTGTAAAACTATTATTCTACCAGTTATATTATATGGATGCAAAACATGGACTCGGGAGGAAAGGAGATTACGAGTATTTGAAAATAAAGTACTTAGGAATTTTTTTGGACCAAAGAGAGATGAACAGACAGGTGAATGGAGAAGATTGCATTACAATGACCTATATGGTCTTTATAGGAAGCCAGATATAATAAGAAAAGTTAAGTCTCGAGACTGCGATGGGCAGGACATGTGGCACGTATGGGGAATGAGTGACGTGCATGGAAACTTCTTGTAGGAAAACCAGAGGGAAGGCGCCCAGTTGGTAGACCAAGAATGAGGTGGGAGAATAATATTAACTATGATTTGAGGTAGGTAGATTATACAGGGAATAATTGGAAAGCATTAGCTCAGGATAGGGATCTATGGATAGTTTATGTCCGCGCGACCATGAACCTACGGGTTCGATAGTACCAGTGAGTAAGTAAGTAAGTAAAAAAGCACTTTTTTTAAGTATTTAATAGTTTCGTTATTTTTATAATTTAAAATGGTATTTGGCAAGCGAGCTGATTTCATTACATAATTGATTTAAATTAATATTTATTTTACAGCAAAATTAAATTTAACAATTTTCATAGAATTGATAAAGTATTTGCAGTTCTTTATTAATCTCTGTTACTGAACCTGTTTATCTACTTCCATAGTATTTTGTTACATTTGTGTAATATTTGCATTTTGAAATTCTAAATAAAATTCAGATATGTCACTCAGTCGCACATCACATATTAGGTCATAACATCGGTATTAATTGTGATTTAGGTTTATTTTTTATTTAAAATGTAACTTGAAATGTGCCCTCCAAACGGTATTTTGGAAAATTGAATTAAGAATCACATTTCAGAGAATGATGTAGATGAATATGTTAAGCTGCATGATGAGTTGACATTTATGTCAGTCAGTCACACATACTTTGATAGATAATAAATTACATTGTTTTTCTTCAGAAGTTGTATATTTATGTACAATCTTAATCAGACACTTTTCCTCTATCATAGTACGTATATAACACCTCTAATTTCAATCAATTGTAATATTTATGCAAGCATTTGCAGCAAAAGTGTATTGTAAATGTCAGGTCAGTCAAATATGGAATTGCTCATTAATAATTTTAAAAAAGTGCTATAAAACAAATTGGGAAAAAAAAGAGAAAAAACACACACATACATACACACATTCTAATATACATACACACACGCGGGCGCTCATATATCCAGCCCTCGTCCCTGCAGACATCATTTGCACTGTCAGTCTATTCAACTTATAAAGACTACTTATTACATAATATAGT
Source organism: Diploptera punctata (assembly GCA_030220185.1). Classification (NCBI taxonomy): domain Eukaryota; kingdom Metazoa; phylum Arthropoda; class Insecta; order Blattodea; family Blaberidae; genus Diploptera; species Diploptera punctata. The sequence continues at coordinate 9,687 of JASPKZ010008313.1, forward strand.
TGAAGATCGAAAACAAAGACCATATTGATATTCTCATTATTCATAATACATGTATCGTTATACCTCAATTTCCTTACTGTACCCAAAATGTGCATGCTTTCACTTCACTCTCGATCCGTCCTAAAAGATCCCAGCACGCCACTCTCCCACGTTCTGACCAGAGAAATCTCTCCGGCAGCTCTGTAATCTAAGTTGCTCTGTCTCTTTACAGAATACTATAATATGTTGCCAGTTTTCACGGCCGTCGCATAGAGGGCACAGTTTAATGCCTTCTTCACTGGTTATGGATCATCCATCTTCCTAAATCAAACCAT
>JASPKZ010008313.1:15000-117908 GCA_030220185.1 Diploptera punctata
TGAGTCCTGATAATGAAATTCTAACCCATAATTAGCTTAAAAAATGAGAAAAACAAAGAACGAAAATCTCATTTAGGTTTGTCGGCATCGGGATTTGAAATAGGATCTCCCAAATGTGAGTGTCAAACGCATCCGCTGAACCCAACTTACTGGAAAGTATTATTATTATTATTATTATTATTATTATTATTATTATTATTATTATTATTATTATTATTATTATTATTATTATATTATTATTATTATTATTATTAATATTATTATTATTATTATTATTATCATCATCATCATCATCATCATCATCGTCGTCGTCTTTAGGAGAGCAGCAAGATGTTCAAAATTGGAAAAAATAAAAAGTAAAGTCATACGAGAAAAAAAGAATATTAAATATTAATGTGTAGATTATATTTAATACACAAGTGATCTTCTTGGTGATAAAATATTAAAATATATATACAGTCAATATGCCCATTTCACCAATTAATGTTTTAAAATGGTCTTGAGAATGACAGCTTGGCTGTGGAAACTTGTTGACCATTTTAAAACATTAATTGGTGAAATGGGCATATTGACTGTATATATATTTTAATTGTAGATTATATAATTATATAAGATATAAGCAGTAAATTGGTATTGACATGTCCGACGGATGCAAGAAGGAAGGTTACCCAGGAAAACATTGGAATGGTATCCAGCTGGAAGAAGAAATAAAGGAAGACCTCGAAACTCATGGATGCTAGATTGAGAACAAGAGGACTGGAGGACTTGGAGTGGATGGATAGGGACTAGAGGAGAAGGGAAATAAAACTTTAGGCACATAAATATGTGTAAACATTGAGAATCTGTATATAAATAAATTATTATTATTATTATTATTATTATTATTAGTATTAGTATTATTATTACTATTATTATTATTATTATTATCATTATTATTGTTATCATTATTATTATTATTATTATTATTATTATTATTATTATTATTATCATCATCATTTTTCTTAAATTTTTCAGCTGAATTTGAACAGTTCCATTGTAGACGTCATACCAGAACGCCATGCTGTGAAGCAAGCGACACGGACAGGGATGTTTCTACATCGAAAATAAGATTTTGTTACGCATTTAGGGGAGTGGGCATTCTAGCACATACTGCATCCCCTATCTCTTGCTATTATTGCGGATACAGTCCCTTTCTTCTGATAAAGGGAAGTAGTGTAGGGGAAAGGTTTTTTGTATATAGACTTTTATCTCTTATGAATATATTTTTGTTCATATATATTTTACATATCTGGACATAATTATCTCTATAGTTCTATGTTGAATCATGGTTCATCAAATAGCTTAACGTGTGACTCAATTGAACAGTAAAATTATTTTTGTGCACCAGAATGGACCTCTTGTCTATTAAATGGAACATGTTAAATATCTCACATTTCGAGAAAACGTAATTTTCTTTTAAATGGTGATAAAATTATATATACAGGGTGTTTCAGAATACGTATTACAGAGTTGTAGGGGTTGTAGAGGGGACTCAGTAGATAAAGTTGTGATAATGAACCCCTGAAACACAAGACACACGATATCAGCCTATTATGTTTCGATCTTCAAACTTTTACATCTTAATGGTACGTTTCCGGACATGGGTGCCATACCAAAACTTTATCTACTAAGTCCCCTCTACAACCCCTAGAAGTCTGTAATACTTATTCTGAAACTCCATGTACATAATAAATAGTTTATATATAATATAAATAGTAAAACAAAGAATTAATTATTTTATTTTTGTTTTAATAGAGACTCGATAACACAAACAAATACAATATTATAAACATAAATATACTCTTGAGCTAGTAGTAGATGTGCTCACTAGGAAATGAACCAAAAATGGAAATTACTCATTTTAATATTTAAAACTTCAATTATAACCACGCTTTATCGTTGACTGTCATAGTGATTTTGAATTTTATAAATATATTTTTGATATGTGCGGTTTAAGAGTTCATTTCCATAACTTTTTTGTCTATCCAGTAACAACAATATTTGTTTTTCTGCATTCTTTTTAGATTACTCTACGTATAAACTCACTATTTGGATTCAGAATATCCTATAAATCATTGTTTGCCAACCTGTGGTTCGCGAACCCTCATGGGGTTCGCCAAAACTTTTCCGTAATGGCGCGTTTTGAGATTAGGTCTATTATTGTGTCCTTCATTTCTGCAGCATTCTAATAATAATAATAATTATTATATTATTACTATTATTTATTATTATTATTTTATTATTATTATTATTTTAAAATTAAATTAACCCTATAATGCTCCTTGTTGCATATGTGTAACAACGGACATTTATCACATTATTTCCACAATAAATTAATATTTACCGCGAATGCCTGATTTGCAGTTATGTAACAACATTATGAATGCATTTGATTTCGCCACAAGTGGGCCTACACGTTGTGTAACTTTTAAGCCATAACTAGAGAACTTTAGGTTTTAACCGTTAAGGGTTGAGTTAATTTAAGGTTATTAAACCTTTGGCTTGGAATTAAATTTTATGCATGTCTACTGTATGTATATTTAAAAGTCAGTGATTCACCCAACTCAGATCTTCGTGCAAGGGGTTAGCGAATCGAAAAAGGTTGGGAACCGCTGCTCCAAATTATAACAAACGTGCGTTAAAACTGGCTGTTTTAATAATCAAACTGACTCCTGTTAACAACAAAATAGCTGCCTTAGATCTCTTCCCAGAAATTTATGAAAATGTACAGCCTTTGAAAAAATTGATGGCGCAACTCTTCATGATGGAGAGTTAAGAGTTTTGAAGAGCGATTCACACCAATGCTTTGTTACATATTCTGACTTATTTGAGTATAAAGCGGACGGCGTAAGTCTCTCTTCATGTAGCATTCGTAGCGTTCGCTTCAGTGGAGCAGTCGGTAAGATGCTCTTTTTCCGACGACGCGGGCCCACATTCGATTCCCGTCAGGTAGATTTTAATTCATTTTATTTATTGTTATTTAATAACGTTAATATTCATAATGCCTACATGTTATCAGGCTTCGTTATATAAATAAATTTGTATATATCTGGAAATATTCCCGGTCGGGACAGGCTCTTGAATGAGATTTTTTCGGGGTTTCTCCTCACCTGTAAGATATATATCAGGAAGCTTAGGGCCCAACGGTCCCCGAAAATCATCCGGCCATCATCATCCTTATCATTATCATCAACATACTTCACCGGTGTGAAAAGAAACGGGAAGCTAACACACCTACAGTTCCCTAGTAAAGCTGTAAAGCATAGCGTGAAAATGCTATGATTGCAGTGAAAGACCTGCCCTCGGGCAGAATTACTATGGAATGGAATATATATAGAAATAAATAAATTAAAGGAAACAGCTCATATATATATATATATATATATATATATATAGAAAATGAATAACGATTGTAACGTCTAACTACTTTGTTACAAAACACATGGCATAATAAAATTATTTATTTCCATTATAATACCAAATGCGTCTGATTATTTTAAATTAAGTAAATATCTAATTTCATTACACAAGTAAGTCCTGAAGTACTGCATCGCTTCATACAGACGATTTCTTAGAGATATGGTTGTGGTCTAGTGGAGGGGGCTTCTGTTTCCCGTCCGTGAGGTCGCGTGTTCGATCCTGCTGTCATGCTTTTTCTCTCTCTCTCTCTCTCTCTCTCTCTCTCTCTCCTCTCTCTCTCTCTCTCTCTCTCTCTCTCTCTCTCTCGTCCTTATTTCAATTAATTTTCTGTCTTTTGTTTAATTTATTTTGCTTTGTTTTATTTTCAGTTTTTACCGCACTACTTATTTACACGAAATTGTTTTCTATTGCACGACACACAACGAAATAGAAGGGATTTAGTTTCCCAAAGAGTTGTATACTTGTGAACCAAATAGTTGATCTCTGATCATGCGCAGTGGCTTCGTTCTGAGACTTGAAAATTATCTGTGCGCCATCAATTATTTTAAAGGCTGTACTAAAGACGTTTTAAATATAAGCTCATCGATTTATTTTGGATGAAAGATGAATGATTTATAAGTAGCGATTCCATTACAAAATTTTAGTTCTCTGACACTTTCATGACTTCCTTTCTCTTAAACTTAGTAATTTATTTCCTTCCAGTTATTTCTTTAAGCGATTCTGTCTTGTTGTATATCATCATCATCATCATCAACAACAACAAGGATTAAGCCCAATGGCCTGTTCCGATCTCATTATAGGTCGAATTGGTCATTCCATCTCTTCAATGGTCTTCCCAACATTCTTCTCCCTTTCGTTTGTCCTTATTTCTTGCTGTGGTCGTATCCTGAAATCCAATCCGGTCTTTGCTTTGAGATGAAGCAGTAATAATAAATGTCCCCTGACCGCGTTACGAGCGCTATGCAGGGTAAGGATGACTGGGTTGCTGTCTCACAGCATCTATCCGTGCTCCTCTTAGTATTAAACCCTTTAGAGAGGGTTGCTGCTTCCGCCCCTTGAGCCGTTGTGATGATCGCCTGGTATCACGTCGCCTCGTAGACCGTTGCAGACTGCTTGGTCGAAGTCAACCTTTTGGCAGACGTCTCCCACGTTGAGGACTATTCTTAGTTTCCTCTCACCTCTAACGAAGTTCGGCAAGTTAGCAAAGCTAAACTTCCCCGATTTGGTCGTCTGGTTCATTGAGTACTCGGCACCCCCACCACGTCGAGTGATAGTCCACGGGGGTTGTATGTACTACTAGCTAATACCCGGCGTGTACTGCTACGCCTAAATAAATAATTTTGTCAATTGATTACTTGTACTTTATCTACAACTGTGCCAATAGATTTGTGTTTCCTTGACTCTCCAGAAATTTGCATCTGGTGGCGTCATCTAGCGGCCAGTTAGCTCTACCTAAAAACCTGTAGAGTGGACTATGTAAAAAAAATTCAAAAAATCGGTTGAACGTTTGAAATAAATTAAATTAATATATCTTACATATTATATTGCCAATTTCATGTTAATATACATTGCGACGAATCAAACATGGCGATTTCTAGATTTAGTTTTTAATTTCGGGTTTCAAGTAAACCTCCACTTCTAATGGTCGGATTTTTATATATTTTTTCCAAATATCTATTTCTGTTCTTTTAACAGTATATTATGATTTCCGTTGTGATACATCGAAAATTGCGACCGTTAGGGCGATTTTTATATCATCGTTATAGATAAACTCCTACACCTAATGGTTTTAGAGCCTAATAGATAGCGATTAAACACACTCTGTGCCTGAATATTACGTATGTAAACATTTTCATGAACATCGGTTGAGCGGTTTAGAAGTTTTATCACAAACATACATTCGGTTTTACATAGGCCTAATAAATTTTCAGGAGTTTACTGGAAAAAATCACCTCAGTTAATAGTATAATATGATGCGAAGTTGGGAAGTGATTTTTACAGAAGCGAGGACATTTTTTAAAAACCGAGCGTCAGCAAGGTTTTTAATTTCCGAGATTCTGTGAAACACTTCACAAACGTGCGTTGTACATTATTTTTTGCGCGATGATGTTTTCACAATAATAAATAACAGTAAAATAATATCTTTGTTGGAAATATTTGCATTCATTATAAGCAATTGAATAATGTTAACAGTGTGGGCAATGTTTATTAATTTAAACAATAGGAAGCCTTGAGACCAATTAGTGATAAAATAACAGGACACCGTGAGACCATGTAGTGATGATAAAATGGCGGTAAGTACATGTTTATTGTTTTATATTGTTTCAAATAAAGTTCAGTTGATTTAAAGTGCAGTGATTTGTTTCTTATAATGTATATTATTTTGGATATTTTTTGTATATAAGCTACATTGTATGTAGTATACATAGAGGGCAGTGGTTTTGCTTCCCACACGCGTGTTTGTAATTATGTAATATTATGCTGTGGTTTATCTACGACGCAACGCGCCAGCGCAAAAATTGCTCCCCATGTATTTAAATGGAGGTGGTTTATCTACAACGCAAATTTCTGGCGCAAAAAAATTTGCGCTGACATGTCGCGTCGTGTTTTGGAATCTCTTGAATCCAGGACACAATTTGCCAGCGCAAACAAAGAATATAGAAGATATTACCCGTACTCGTTGGTGTAATTGCTAAAAACAAACTAAGATTTTATAACAAAATGTCGGAAATGCAGTACTTGTTTTATAACTTTCCAATTTTAACGACGAAAGTTAGATAGTTTTGTTGCAAATCATCGAGTTCTATATATGTTTTATACAATATGAGCATGAAGGAGTACAGAGATGTACAGAAAAAAGTTATTGTGGCTTGAACTTAGTCAAGAGATAAATAAAAGCTGTTACTTTTTCTGTCTTTACTAATATTTCGAACTATTTTAATCGTTTTGCAACGACACTTGAAACTTTTTAAATGAAGAATTTTAATATGTTTATCTATGTACACAAATTATGATTTTTCCTCTCAATTTATTTTCAAAGTTCTTTATTAGAATTGAAGTTGGCATACGTGAACGCTCATAAAATTAAATCCACCAGATGGCAGGACATATGTGTGAATTACCAACATTTGCATTTAATTCCAAACCATATTTTTAAGAAATAAATGTTCAATCACTTCATTTTGTTAGATTCCGATGGGTCAATTTAGTGTACATCAGATTAATTTATAGTTTACTAAATAGTATGTATGTAATTTATTTTTATTAGGTTATGCAGGGACAGGTTTGTACACATTAGTTTTTGTAAACACATTTGGAAATTTATTATGAACGTTGGTCATTTTGATTTTCCATATATGTGGTGCCATCTGGCGACAATTCCATAAACATATGCGCTGTAACGTATGCGCTCCATGCGGAACCAGCATCACGCCGAGCGAAACGCGAATTCGCGTCACGTCGGGCGCGACACGCTGTATAATAAACCGTAGCATTACGTATAACTATTTTATTACGGTATAGTTATTTAAGTTGGCAACCCCGAAAAGTAGGAAGTTGAACTTTCAATCATGGTTGCCATTGCTGTAAGTATGCGCAAAAAATGCATTGTTTTGAGAAAACAATTGAAAAAAGAAATCAGTTTTTGAGTTAATAAATGTTAGATTTGAGTGTAAACATTATTTTTGCACGATAGTACGTTGCCAACCTAAATAACTATATTGTAACATTACATATTACAAACCACGTGTGGGAAGTAAAACCACTGTCCTCTATGTATACGATGTACAATGTACATACAAAAATATATCCAAAAGGCAATGTTAATATATATTATACGAAACAAATCACTACATTTTAAATACTCTTACTCCTGGCGCGACAGGCCTACAAGGCCCTTAACCTACCAGCCGGCTGCTGGCCTCACATCCACATGTGTTAATCACAGAGGTAGATGATAATCAGCCAGTGTAGGGGTGACATGTGGTCAGCATGTCGAGTCCCCCAGCCGTTATATCTGGTTTTCTCAACCGGGAGCCGCTACTTATTGTAGCTACCCAAATGCATCACGATGCTGGGTGGGCACCGGTCCCATACTGGCCGAAATACCATGAGAAAATTTCTTCCCCCATGGAGACTCGAACCAGCGCAAGTCCCGTAGCTCTGTGCCAAGGCTTCCTGCCTTAACCACTCGGCTACGGCGCGGGACTACATTTTAAATAAACTGAACTTTATTTGAAACAATATAAAACAGTAAATACGTACTTGCCGCCATTTTATCATTGATTGCTATCACGGCCTGCTGTAGTTTCAACTAATAAACATAGCCCACACTGTTAATGTTAGTTAATGTTTGTAATGAACGGAAATATTTCCAACAAAGATATTATTTTACTATTATTTATTATTTTTAAAACACCATCGCGCAAAATATAATGTACAACACACGTTTGTGAAGTGATTTACAGAATCTCGTAAATTAAAAACCTCGTTTCTGTAAAAACCACTTCCCAACCTCGTATCGTAATATACTAATTTCAACACGTAGGCTAATTTCCTCGCAATACTTTTAATATAGGCCTATAAATGTCTAAATCACACACGGCAGCGTAGTTGGTTTAGACAAACATTACAAGCCGGAAGGTCTAGATTCAGTCCCGGTGGGGTCAGGATTTTTTAACTGCACCAAACCTTCTGACGTCACCATGGCCCTGGGATCGACTCAGCCTCTAACGTAAATGAGTACCATACCCTTGTTCTGGGGGTAAATGAGGCCGTTACGCAAGGCTGATAACCTGGCTGTCATTTCGTGCCAGTTTTCTAAAAATGTGGGAGTCTTAACCTCCTACTACCTCAAGGGTTTTACAAAAAAGTAAATTGATCCCACTACAGGTTCAAGGGCTCCTTAAGGCCTGTTGTGGGATTACTTTACTTTTTTTACACAACAAAGACATTTTAGAGATAGAGCTGAAGTATTTTTTTTCATAAATCATTGTTACGTTTCCTCTAAACTCTGAATTAGATATCTTTAATGGATGCAAAAATATCAATTTCAATATCAGCTCTTTATTTCTCATCTGTTTCACTCATTTTGGGTTATTAAAGTGTAATATATGATTTAAATATGAAGAATATATAAATGTTTGTACTCCAATTTTAACGTATGGTTATGTGTTTGTGTGTGTTTTTGCGTGTGTCTTGTGTGTTTGTGTTTGTGTTTTTTTTATGTTTGCAATGCCGCCGACTGTACATGTCGTACTCCAGATTCCGTATTTGGCGGATAGATCGAATTAATGTGGTATATTTTCATTTTATAAATCATGACTTGAGAACAATTTATGAGATGAGGTGTACTTGTAACGTATATAGAGAGAAATTTAGAGAGAGAGTATGTTTAAGTGTCGATGTATAGTGTAAATATGTTGTATGAGGGATGATTATGAGAAGATTGGCACATAACCTATCCTGACGAAACCTTGGCCGCGGGCCATAAGTTCTCCATCATCCCTATTCTGAACCAATGTTTTCAAACCGATGTACCTTGTCGATCAATCCCTCCCCACCTCCGATTTTATGAGTTCTGCTGGTATTCCATCTGAACTTGATACTTTATACATATTTAATTCTTCTATCGTCATTTCAACATCTAATTCGCTCGCCCTGTGACTAATATTTCTACTCTCTGTCAATCGTCTTCAACGTCATGATTCGCATGTATATTTAGTAGCTAATTAAAACATGTTTTCCATACATTCATTTTCTTATTGGAATATGCAATAATATGCCCATTTTCATTCCTAATTATGTTTGTTCTCCACCGAAACCCTTTCTTCTCTATAGATAGATAGATAGATAGATGGAAAGCTCTGCGGCCATCACTTAAGTGTTGGCGGTGAGCGATCCATTTTGGTCCTCCTTAATAGGTAGAACCCCGGGTTCCTGTAAAATACATTAGCCCCGGTTTAAATTTTGAATTTAATTTTGAAGTTAATTAGCAGAGTGAAGTCGGAAGCGGACCTTTTGGGGTTCTATTCCAGCATTTGCTCTTTGGATTGAGGGAAACCGCTTAAAACCTCAATCGGAATAGTCGATCACGCGGGATCTTGCCAAGTTTGGCTTTCGGATGACTCTATATTGGGAGGGCATCCAGGCTTCTCTTTATTTAAATATAATGTGCGTACATTTCAGATTATTACAATTAATCATACAATTATGGTAACGTGCATTTTTTAATTTTTTTTTTGTATTCTTCAGTTGTTGCTGTTCTATCTGTAGTTGTCAGGTGATGTCAGTTTCTCTGGAACTGGTGGGATGAACCTGTAGCAGTAAGATTAGTTATTAGTTTTTAATTTGTTGTGTTAATATATTTTATTAATGTACATTATATGCTAATGTTGTAATTGTAATTGAATAATTGTGTAATGTGTTTCTGTGTGTGTGTGTGTGTGTGTGCCCTATCAGCTTTCACTGGTCAAGTGTTGTCCAGGATCCATTTTGGACGCTTGTGTTTGTTGTTGGCTGTTTCATAGGTTCCCAGCGATGCCACGAGTGGATTATCATGGCCTTCACATGTATTATAAAATTTAAGAGCCATGCGTTTAATATACTCCTCGATTGTTTCTACACCCGTTTTATCGTGTAATATGTCAACCGGTGTTACACGCGGTAGTTTTGTAATCATATATAATAATTTGTTTTGAAAAACTTGCAGTTTCTTTATGTGAGTTCTAGCGGCGTGTCCCCATATGGGGCTTGCGTACGTGAGTACTGGCCTTAATAGTGCCTTGTAGATTGTTAGCCCTGTGTTTATTCGAATTTTGTTATGGTTATTTAAAATAGGGTATAGCAGCTTCAATGTCCCATACGCTTTGCCTAAGGTATTTTGGATATGTTGTTTAAACAGTAGTTTTTTGTCGAGTGTTACACCTAAATAAATGGCTTCGTTTTTCCACTCGATATTGTGTCCATAAAGACTTAATTGTGGGGGCATGTATCGATATTGAGAATACCTTTTTGTATAAAGAACTGCTTGGCATTTATCTACGTTTATTTTTATTCTCCATTTTTCCAACCATGGTTCGAGAATATTAAGATTATTTTGAATCTGTCTAGACGCGTGTATTGTTCGGGAGGATTGACTAGTGATTAGAGTGTCATCTGCATACATATATAGATGAGTGTTGTTATGTCTATTGTCATGTGGAATATCATTTATGTATATATTGAAAAGTGTAGGTCCTAGAATACTGCCTTGTGGCACTCCACTATAGACGGGCCGCAGGGCGGATTTTGAGTTATGGAAAGCAACTTCGAATTGCCTATTGTTTATATATTTAGCTATTAAATGAATTATTCCGTCATCTAATCCTGTTTCGACCATTTTCCGTAGTAGGCCGTGATGCCACACTCTGTCGAAGGCTTGTTTTATATCTAAGTATAATCCAATCGTGACACGATTTTCGTTGAACCCTCTAGTGATATGTTCAACAAGTCTCATTAGCTGGGTTACTGTGCTATGTTTTGGACGGAATCCGTTCTGTTCATCCCGAATTACATTTAATTGTTTTAGATTGTGATTAAGGCGCTTACATATAATTTTTTCAGATACCTTACTCATTGTGTTTAATAATGTTATCGGGCGATAATTTCCTGGTTCTCTAGGATTTTTTCCAGGTTTGGGGAATAATATTATACGCCCAGTTTTCCATGTTTTTGGGAAATACTTCATTTCGAACATAGCATTTATTATTTTTGCTAAAAATGCATATCCGATGTTGGGTAATTGTTTCAGCACTATGTTTTGTATGCCATCAGGGCCAGGTGCTTTTCTATCGGGAAGGTGATTTATTAGCCATTTGACTTCTGAGACGTTTGTTTTTCTGATTTGTTTATTGGGTATTCTATTTAGAAATTCTTGGACCATTGTTTCCGTTTCCCTTGTAAATTGCGGGTTATTCGGAGGGTCATGTGGTACAAAGGTTCGCTCCAGATGATTTGCAAATGCTTCCGCTTTTTCCTGATCTGTGACGGCTTTCCCGTTAGGCAAGATGAGAGGGGGATATGTATCCGCTTTGTGTGTTACTTTTTTAACCATGTTCCATGTTCTCGGCATGTCCTTAGTATCTAGACTGCCGATTACATTTTCCCAGGTGTCTGACACGAATGTTTGTATAGCAACCTTGATTCTTTGTTGCAGATCATTCATTTCTTGCCTGTATTGCAAGTTATTGTGATGCCTTTGCCATTTTCTTCTTGCATCGTTCCTTTGCCTAATTAGGTTAGGCGTAGGATATGATCTGGGAGATACGGCTGGTTGGTTCTAATAGATTTTTTTGGAATATTAGTGTTAATAGCCGTATTTATGCTATTTGTTAGGCTGTCTACCCCCGTGTCAATATCATTAGGCGTGTTTAATGGTCGATCTTGTAATGAATTTTCAATATCTATTTTTAATTGGGTCCAGTTTGCTAATTTGTAATTCGGGATTTGTCTTGTTTGAACTCTGCTTGGTCTACCTCTTAGTGTAAGGCGCACTGGGAGGTGGTCTGATTGGAGGTTATTTTCTACCGTGATATCACAGGGAATGTTAATATTTTTCATTAAAGCGATATCAAGAATATCTGGTCGAAAATGTATGTTATTAGGGTAGTGAGTGGGCTTATCTGGTGCCAGGATTTGAAAGCTCCTATTGGAGTCGTAAAAAAATCCCCTGAGTTTGTTGCCGGCCCTATTACTTGTTCTGCAGCCCCAATCAGTATGCTTGGCATTTAAATCGCCAGCTAGTATTATATTGTTATTTGTTCCTATCAGATTTTCTATATCATTTATGTCTATATCTCCTGGAGGATTATAAGTACAAATTAGTGTTACCGTATGGCGGCCAATTTTAAGTCCAATGGCTACGCATTCCGTCCTATTTGTGATGGGTAAGTCGACTAGGTTATGTTTGACGGTTTTATGTACCAAGATGGCCACACCACCTCCTTGTCTATTTTTTCTATCCAACCTATATGTTGAATAGTTTCTGTTGTTGAATTTTTCTCTATCCGTGAGGTGAGTTTCCGTTATTAGTGCTATGGGAATTTTATTTTTGTTTAAATAGTGTAGTAGTTCTGCTTTTTTATTACGGATGCCTTGAGCATTCCAGAATAGGATCCCAGTTCCCCTACTACCCATGATCAGTAGAAGCTCAATAGGGTGCTGACAAAGCGTGCAGCTACGTGTGGCAATACCCTAAGGGTGGGCTCTCTCCTCAGCGTGTCATATGCATCGTCTAGTGCATCAAATACCGCCGAGATGAGACCATCCTCGTGTATTGAGTGACTCTCACTCCTGTCGTCTGGTACGTTGTTAGCGTCCCGACGATCTGGGAGTGGACTATCACTATGTTGGTTATTGATTGGTTCAGTAGGACCTTTACTATACTGTATCCTGGCTTCCCACATCTTCCGCTGCTCCAGGAATCTGTTCCGCTCCTCTCGCAACTTTTGCCACTCGGCTCTAAGTTGCTGAGTTTGCCTAGAAAGCAGTTCCTGTTGTTGCTGCAGTTGATGCTGAACTCGTCGGATTTCCAGCATTTGTGGGTCCTCTGATTGTGTGGGCTGGTATTGTTGCTGCTGGTGTTCTTGGGTATTATTATTGGGTCGAGCTTCAGGTGCTGGAGCACGATCCCGAGGCTCTTGGAGCCTTGTGGGCTGCGGCTGAGCCTGAGTTCTGGGATCTCTTTGGACCGCCAGAGAATACTCACGGTTCTCCGCCTCCCTCATGACTCTCTCGCCCGTTCTCAGTGCTTGCAACGCCTGTTCTCTTTGTGCTTGAGGAACGTGTTGTGGTGTATTATTGGGTCTGTTAATTCGTCTATTTTGTATTGGCGTTCCTCGTGCTCTTTGTGGCGTGTGTGCAATGTTGTTTTGTGTAGTGTTGTTTCTGCCCCTGTTTCTAATGGAATTCATCACTGCCTTCCTGATTGGGCACTGATTTGAGGTTGCTGTGTGCGACCCTTTACAGTTTGCACAGCGTGGTGCGCAATTCGGAGGCAGTCTGCAGTCTGTGTCTGGGTGTGAATCAGCACAGATCCTGCAGCGTGGCGAGGCCATACATGATTCCCTGTAATGTTGGAATTTTAGGCAATTTTTACATTGCACTACAGGGTCCCTATTCCTGTATGGTTCTACCAGGACTGAGTAATAGCACAGACTTCTTAGGTTATATATTTGCTTATTTGCAGCGTTATCCGGAAGCTCCACTGAAAATAAGGGATAAGGAGCTCCAGTTGGGGATTTCATATTTTTACATTCTGTGATTTGGAAGCCTTTTACTCGAAGTGCTTCCTCAATTGTCTCTGGGTGGGTGTTACTTGGTACGCCACGGATTACGACGCTTAGGACCTTGCGTCTCGTTTCGATTATGTGAAAGGGAACCTGAGATTCTTTTAAGTATTTAAGTAGGTTCACATAATCCCTTCTAGTTGAAGTTTTAACCTGTGTACCCTGATTAGTCAGTACACAGTGTAGGGCTAGGGGAGAATACCTTGTTGTGAATGTATCGTTTAGTCTTGCCATGTCCCCTTGGTAGGTATTGTGAATTATGACAGGAGGCATTTGTTGTGTTGGTCTTGTCATAAATGAGTTTGCGGAGGAAACAGAAGAACCAGTAGAAGAGTTTGTGTTTCTTCTTTCCCTCCTTGTTTGTGTATTTGGCGTTGTGTTTGCTGCAGGTGGCTGAGTGTTTTGTTTTATTGTTTTGCCATTCCTGCCCACTTGTTGGTAATCTGTGTCGTCTGTTGTGCTGTATGTGTCCCTGACTTCCACATTTTGTGGAGTGTTAGTTGTCTGGGGTGAGCCAGGTTCACTGTGAATTACTTCACACGCATTGCCAGTGTTTGAGGGACGCGCCTCAGAGTTCAGTATATTTTGGCTCTCCTGGCTTTGAGCAAGCTCTGCTAGTGTGCGGTATTCTCTTAAGGAATCCTGTGTACTGTTTGTCCTGTGTGTTTCGTTTATGGGCTCTGAGCATACAGAGTCCATGTCTGTTGAGACAGTAGGCATGCTCGTACCAGGAGATCTCTCACCCAAACCTGAGGATGGTCTCTCTCTGACCGGCATACGTGTGGCTTGATGTACTTCAGGCTTATCAGTGAATTGTAGTTGACGACTGATGCCTGGAGGTGATCTTTTTGATGTTTCTAATTTGTTTTGAGATTTAGTTTGTTTTTTTTGTTTTACTGTTTTATTAAGAGAAGGGTAGCTTCTCGTCCGAGTGAGTACCATTTTTAGATACTTAGAGTGTATAACACTGATATGAATATTTATGTATATATGATGTCCCCTCTACCACAGGCTATAAATCTGTGGAGAAGGGATTTCTTAAGTGCTAATTTATTTATGTACCTATTTTGCTTATTTATTTTAATACTAAATTGTCTTAATTAATTATAATACTCCCTTAATTTAGAGTTTTCACTATTATCACTTATCAATTGGCTCGTTGGCCGAAATTTGTTAGTTACCGGACATCGTTGGACCTCTTGGCCCACGAACGACGGGCTTTGGGGCCATTAGGCCCGGGGTGGGCCTACCTATTTATTAAAACTTAATCTAGGTGGCTATCGTTTTGTCCTGTTATTTAAATTTCACACGCGGTATTATATCATAATTCCCTGATATAATTCTCTAATATGCTTGTTTTTGCGTCTATTTTGATATAGAACGATTCCATGAAAATGTCATACCGAGGTGAAAATTTTGAAATTGATGCAGGAATAATTTTGATGACGTAATATAGTACATAGTACCATACACTTGTCTGGGGGATAATGGCGGCCGGCACGCAGGGCTGACAACCCGGCTGACATCAAGTGCCTATTCACCAGAAAAAGTGAGAGCCTTAACCTCCTACTACCCCAAGGGCCTCCCGAGACTTGTAGTGGGATCACTTTACCTTTACGTTTATACCTACAAAGAACAAAATTATATCCAGGCAGTTTATTGGAATAATAAGCATATCTCTATATTAACTGCTGTTGTCTAGTTTAGATGGAAGGTGACAGAGAAGTACAGAAGTAATACTATGTTCTAGTGTTATGTGACACATGGCACATAGTAGTAAAACTAAATAAATAATAGTTCATGAGGTGACACAAAATGAGGTAGAAGAAGGGAAGATATTTTTGGAAAAGCGATTTCAACAGCTTGCAGCTATCCCGGCAACTCATGGAGTTCACCATGTGAAAATGTTGAAGCCATATATCATCGAATATGCACAAATTTCAAATGAACAATCAGTGCAAATAATTCACAATTTTCGTGTGTGAAAGAAAATTATATTGTTATTAGCGGCAGTTAAATAATTCCTCGTTATGCGATTCTTGAATGTGTATGTTATTAAGTGAGTCACTAGAGTATTGTGCTGACCGCAATTAAAAACAAGTGCGCGGGATTATACATGTTAGAAAATTATGAATGCGTGTGGGTGATCGTGTACTTGAACTAGTTTGACCTTTCACGTGCCATATGCGTCATATTATTTCGGGGATCCACAATCCTATGTTGCCACAGTTCCTTGCAATCCACTTTGTGAAACAGAGTCACCGACAGAGTTAAAATGCATATGACAACGCTGTAATATCTGCGCCAACTGGGAACAGACATGTCAGTCATAAAGTAAGATTTCGCACATTGTATGAGATATGTTTCAATTGTTTAGTGTAAAAATAGAACTCATCTCAGCAATGTAATTTGTAATCAGTTGTTTTGAAAGAGTTATAACAGCATTTTCCACATTTAAATAAACATTTTAATAATCTGTATACTGTACTTTTTCGTTATTTCTGTGTCTTTGAAGTTGAGATGTGTGAAAGTTAATTTTAGTGTTCTGGAACGAACACTGCAAATTCCATATCGGTATTTTTATTTATTTCAATGGTTCAATCTAATAACCAGCATCAGATAAATTGTAATCAGTTAATATGGATGTAATAAAATTATACGCATATTAGGCATATTTAACTATAGAGAAGGCCCTTTTTTATTAAGAAGTTAATATTTTCTTTATTTTGTGAAATTTAAAATGATACATGGTAACCAAGTTAAATAAATTACACTATTTATTTAATCTTCGTATATGTGGAAAGAATTGTTAATGTTTGTGCACAGTCTAGAATGGTGTAATGGGCTGCACACTAGTCTGGAGAACTAGAGGTCCACGGTTCGATTCCTGGTTCAGACATTAATTTTTCTTTTCACAATATCATTATAATATTATAATATGATCCATTACTGGAACTGTGTTAAAATAACAGTATTGGAAAGTTAATTAACATGGTGGTGCAAATTCTCAAATATAGATACTTATAAACGAAGCCGGCCGTTGGCGATGGTAGCGACACAAACCTGGCAGCGGACGAAATAAGAATTATAGATTCGTATATGTGGAAAGAATTATTAATGTTTCTGCTAAGTCTAAAATGGCGTAGTGGGCTGCACACTAGTCTAGAGAACTATAGGTCCACGGTTCGATTCCTGGTTCAGACATTTTTTTTCACAATATCATTATAATATTATAATATGATCCATTGTTAGGACTGTGTTAAAATAACAATATTGGAAAATGTTAAATAACATCGTTTACTGCTTATAAAAGTGGTGGTGTAAAATTCTCAAATATAGATACTTATAAACGAAGCCGGCCATGGGCGATGGTAGCGACACCAACCTGGCAGCGGACGAAATGAGAATTATAGATTCGTATATGTGGAAAGAATTGTTAATGTTTGTGCCAAGTCTAGAATGGTGTAGTGGGCTGCACACTAGTCTGGAGAACTAGACATCTACGGTTCAATTCCTGGTTCAGACATTAATTCTTCTTTTCACAATATCATTATAACATATGGAATTGCTCTATATTTAAAATCCATAGATTCTACATGGTAATGGCTGTCCCTATATTGCTCTATGTTTGTGAGTTTTGGACTTCAACCAAAAGAGAAGAAAGAACTATAGAGGCATCAGAAATTAGGTTTTTTTAAGTGTAGCCGTTTGTTCGCTTTTAGATAAAAGAAAATGTGAAGATAATAGAAATGAATTAAATATATTTTAACTGGTGGATAAAACAGAGCAATATAGGAACTATTGGAGGGAGCATGTTCAGAAAATCAAAGCTAACCGAATACCAACAATTATTTTAGATTATAAATAAGAACTAACTAACTAACTCACTCATTGACACTATCGAATCCATAGGTTTATGGTCACGACATAAGGTCTCCATACATCCCTATCCTGAGCTAATGTTTTGCAATAATCCCCTGTATAATTCTCTTCCCTCAAATCATAGTTAATGTTTTTCCCCACCTCATTCTTGGCCTATCTATTGGGCGTTTTCCCTCTGATTTTCCTACAAGGAGTTTCCATGCACGTCTTTCATTCCCCATATGTGCCCATGTCCTGGCCATCGCTGTCTACAAGACTTAACTGTTCTTATTGCATTTGGCTTCCCATAAAGATCATGTAACTCACTGTTATGAAGCCTTCTTCATTCGCCTGTCTGTTCATCTCTCTTTGGTCCAAAATGTTCCTAGGAACTTTATTCTCAAGAACTCGTAACCTTTTTCATTCCTTGAAGTAAGAATCCATGTTTCTCATCCATATATAGTATAACTAGGAAAGTAACAGTTTTATGTATTTCAGTTTAATGTTTTTTAGAGACGTTTGGACGACAAGAGGCTCTGTAATGCATGGAAACCAAACATTTCCAAAATTGAGCCTATGTTTAGTTTCTTTCTGCACGACATTCTTATTTGTAATTATTGTTCTTAGCTATTTGAATTCAGCAACTTCTTCACATTTCCCCTCATTTGACATTAATTGTCCATTTTCATTATATAACAATGTACTTCTATGTGTGACCATATATTTAGTTTCACTCTTATTTACTTCCAACCCCTATTTACTTCCAACCCCAATCCCTTCGTGTTACTAAATTGAGTGTGCGTGTTGGCCCTTAGTAAACCTCGTTATCGCCTAATAAAATTAAAGGCCAGAAGGTAGAAGAAATTTCGGTAGGAAGAAAAAAAGTTGGATCCAACTTTTCAATCGAAATTTATGAGACCGAAACAAGCGTTAAATACTTAACCAGGAAATTTTAATTATTATGATTATTATTATCCTCTCACAAATATTTCCTTTTCTTTACACTTTAAAAACCTAGTGGTTTCCCATCTTATATTATCCAATTGTTCTAAATGCTCTTCATTTGGCTCCTGCAGCGATATATGCATCAGCTTTAATGCAGTGCCTTATCCTTAAAGCCGATATAGAATGTGATTTGAAGTCCCTTGGGAACACATCAAGTTTGTAAATGCTCTAGAGAATCCCTTAAAAACTTTATGTGCATGAAGCAGTGACCAAAGGGTTGGCCGTGAGCTTCAGTTAATGAGCAAGGAATCAGGTTCGGTAGACTCTGTCTACAAAGGGGAAGAATATAATTAGCAAGTTTGGATTTTTGTTATCAGACAAAAATGCTAACTAGTTAGCGAGAGATGTTGAATGGAACAAGGGTTCCTCATCCCTTCCATCAAGCAAACCAGGCATAAAGCTTACATGCCAGATAACAATGCTGAAAAGTAGTAAAATTAGCGAGTTTTATACCCAAAAGGGAAGTTAAAAACTATGGGGGGAAAAGAGATATTCCGCATTTCGCTTTGTATATGTGCACATAGCAGAAAATCGACTGCATTCGGTTTTTAAGTGCTCTATGTTCGCCATTATTGCGAAATTAGCTTCCCATGTGCGGTGTATGCTAGAATATTTCAATCGCCGCGCCGGTTCCACGAAATGTACTATTGTGTGAACTAGATAGCATTCTTTTTAATATTTTAAATTTCATATTTCATAAACTGTGCAAAACGTTTTCACTAATTTTAAAATACATTTTATCTAAACAATCTCTTACACACGAAATTACATGAACAAATGTAGACTAAGCATTGGACGTATAACTAGAGAAATACTGCCCAATTTAATATTAAAATATCGCTCAATTTGAAAAAGGAACCTAAGGATATTCATTTAAAAGAGTTTGTATGTATATGTATACACCCCATAATAATAATAATAATAATAATAATAATAATAATAATAATTTTAAAATTATATACAGATTTTCAATGATTACACATATTTCTGTATCTAAAGTGTTATTTTCCATCTCCACTCGTCCATATACATCTACTTCATGCCCTCCAGTCTTCTTGTTCCCATTCCAGTTCTTATTTCTTGTATCTATGAGTTTTGAGGTCTTCCTTGAATCTACTATTGAATAATTAATATTCATTTTTTCTAGTATGATTTTTAAAATTTAAATAGCTTGCTGCTCTACTCATTAAATTAATTTCCATCTACATAAGTTCTAAGTTTTCCTTGAATGCCCATGCTTCAGCTCCATATGTGACAGTACCTCTCATTATTGAATTATATAAATAATAATTTATAAAAGCTCTAGATTTATTTTACCTGGCAGAGTTAGGATCTTTAAGGCCTTCCAGAGTTAAGGTTTTTAAGACCGTCTATACACTCATTCAGGTTAGGAAGAAAATTACAATAATTAGTATTATATCTAAATTAAAATAGAGATAAATTATTGCTTGGTATATTATCAATACAATTATTATCCACAATATATGTTGATTTAATTTACATTAAACGAATAAAATATAAAATATACAAGATATAAAAAGTAAAGCTACTAATGATATACGAGAATATGATATCGTATAATAAATTTAATTATGCAGAAAAATTAATTAATTAATTAATTAACAACAAGTAATTGTGTAAGCGTGACTTAAAGGTATCAAGTGTGTGGCAAACCCTGATATCTTAAAGGAGGGAATTCCAGGAGCAGTCAAAGGCTACTGTGAAACAAATAGAATAAGAAGAGGTGCTATAGAGAGGAATTGTTAGCAGACTATTATCTTGTGACCTAGATTCAATATTAAGGTAAGAAGATAACTTCTTAAATCTGGACACCAGGAAACTAGGAGTGTAAGAGTGCATAAGCTTGAAAAGAGCGAAAGAAAGTGTAATTTACGTCTGTCGCTAAGACGGAGTCAAGAAAGATTATTAAAGTGTTCCGAAATATGATCATAACGTTGAATGTTGAAAATGAAACGAACGCAAGCATTATGAACACACTGCAGTCTCTGCGACAAATCAAAGTTTATGTCATTATCAGGGCTAGGGTTTTATGTGTTAAATTTTAAGATTTTGCAACATATTATAATGAGAAGAAAGACTTCTGTCTTTTGTCTTGGTTCCACATATAAACAGTTGAATAATAGGTCTACATGCTTCTGTTCTGCAATCTTAACTTTATTACATAAAAATTCTAGCTCTAGCCATATATAATTTCACAATAATCGAATGTGGCAACACAAGATTCTTCACAAGGGAAACGAAACAGGGACTCCCTCATGGGGACTTGGTGCGGGAGTTTTTTGACCAAGCTAATTTTAGTTTACGTTTATTTTCCTACAAATGTCAGTGAATGAGATGTGATCATCACATCGCCTGAATATGACGTTTAGTAGGCAAACAAATATTACTTGGATGGAGAAGGCCGGTTGAATATTGCTCAGATGCACTAATTTAGGCGTTAGGTTCTTTTACGAGCCCAAAAATCTTCAGATTTGGAACATACGACTTAAAGTTATTCCCGGAGGACTTGTCACCTGGATTTTTTACCCTAAAACCCATCGACCACGGCCTGGTTTCAAACCTTGAGACTGTTGGAAAGGGATATACGACTAGAAAATCGAGGTCATTGTAGCTACCAAAATTTCTCGGGATCCTGGATGGGCACCGGTCTCATACTAGCCAAAATGCCATGTATTTTTATCGCGCTTTGGTCCAAAACTTGGCCTATTACTTTATTCTCAAATATGGTAATCTTTTCTCCTCCCTTAATCTAAAAGTTCATGTTTCGAATCCATGTAACTGGAAGAATAACCATTTAATATATTTTTATTTTAACTTTTTTTGAGAGAATTTAGGATGATAAGAATCCATGTAACGTGTAATAGCATGTGTTTCCAAAATTGAACCTATTGTTTCTACATCACATATTGATTGACTATATTGCTTCAAATTGGCATGAAGATGGTAGGCAAATATTGGTCAGCAATTTACCTGTTAATTTTACGGTTACTCAAAAATGTCTGTAGTTTGAACGTTTGTGAAATATACTATAGCCCTGCCCGGCCTTAAACAGGCAGTTCTGGCCATTTAAACATTTTGGCGGGATCTTTCCCTCCGTATAAAAAAGACTAGTGATCTTTCTTTAAGTCCATTCACTCATTGATTATATTCGTTTGTTTAGTAGCTATGTCGAATTAAGAGACATGAATGTAATTGAATAATTAGGCCAATTGGAAAATCCAATTACATGAATGAAAGTCAAAAACCGCTTCCGACCTGACACCGTAAACTTTGAGACAGGATTTAAATAAAAAGACAAGTACATAAAAGTTACATATTTTTAACGAAGAAAATAGAAATAATCTGTGGATAAATATACATATTATGCTAATATATAGTTGAAATTACAAAATCATACCTGAGATTTCAGTCACTCTCAACTAAAACATATATTCAAAAACTTCATTGAAAGCCTTTCTAAAACATATTACATTTTCAGCTGCTTAGGTCTCAGCTACGATTTTATAACCTTATAATTTTGAAATTGTATATAGTGATTTCTTGTCACTCCGAATTTTCTCTAAAAATTTTAAACAAAAAATATCACTAGCAAGAGAACTGTCAACTATTGCAAACCGAAAGCAGGGAAGCATGAGGATAACAATGCAAGCAAGAGGTTTAAGCATTAAAATTCTCAAGATCGTAGGCTTTGGAGGTTTGGCACGGGAAGACGGCAGCAACTGTAAAAACTCGAAGATAGATAGCGTTTAAAATATTCAGGTGAATATTTTAAACAATATTTTATTTGTTGAGGATGCTGCCATCGCCGGTACAATTTGCAATGTTCTAAATAATAAACATCATCTTCAACGGTGTTATATAATGTTTTTTAAAAGTATTATGGAAAGTGAGTTTGCCGAAAGACATTTTACCCAAATAAAAAGGCTGATTAACACTGATATTAAAAATATAACAGTTTTCACAATTAATAATAATAATAGTAATAATAATAATTATGGTCACAAATATTTGAAAATAAAGTTCTTAGGAAAATATTTGAACCAAAAAAAAAAAGACGAACAGACAGGTGAATGAAGAAGTCTTTATGGGAAACCGGTTGTAATAAGAATACTTGAGTATCGTATACTGCAATGGGCAGGGCATATGGCACGAATGAGGAATGAAAGAGGGGCATGAAAAATTCTTGTAAGAAAACCAGAGAGAAATCGTCCAATAGGGAGGCTAAAAATGAAGTGGGAGAATAACATTAACCATAACTTGAGGGAGGTGGATTTTACAGAGGATAAATGAAGAGGTATAGGGCATAGTGGTTAGATTTTTATAAAAATGATTAAAACACACGGTTATAAATAAGAAACTCCATTCTGTATTTCAGATACATCAACAATTAATACCATCGCTTAGGACAATAACTATTTCCACGATCATCAATATTAAGCTAACTTTTTTTTTGTAACGACCAATAAAACGCCGTTTTTTCTCAAAATGAAGAAAAATGACTTACATCACTATAACATATAGTCATTCAAATACAAAATATTAATACAGGATAGGGATATATCGAGAACTTATATCCGCTCAACCATGAGTCGTTGGTTCGATAGTGCCACTAAGTTCATAATAATAATAAAAATAATAATAATAATAATAATAATAATAATAATAATATTATTATTATTATTATTATTATTATTATTGTTATTATTATTATTATTATTATTATTATTATTATTATTATTATTATTATTATTATTATTATTATTATTATTATTATTATTATTATTATTATTATTATTATTATTATTACGTTAAATATTTTAATTTACAAATCGAATTGACAATATGAGAAACAACTGGTATGAACATGTTAAAAGAACGCCTACAGATAGAATCCCCTAGCTGTTGTTAAAGTACAAACCAATAGTACATAGAAGTGTTGGACGCCCATTTACTACACTGCTCAAAAAAATTAGGGGATATTGTAGAATAACCTATTAAGACTATGTTTTTAGGAACAGTATTAGATGCAATCACTTTCTATTACTCCAAAAGAATGTCAACAAGAGTTTGAAGTCATTACGTAACCTCTGTACCTCACCAGATGTCAAAGAGATCCTGATTAGGAATATGGCAAACAAACAAAGCAACATTAACATGGGTGAAAATGTTTCTTTAGTATGGTGTATGGTCTCCTCGAACGGCCAGCACTGCCTCACACCTGTATGGCATTGATGCAATGAGGTTAGCAACGAGTTCTTGGGGGATACGTGGCCACTCTTCCATAAGAGCAATGTGCAGCTCTGGAACAGTTGTGGGAGGTGCTGGTCTGCCTGCAATGCACCTGCTTAATGCATCCCATACATGCTCAATCGGATTTAAGTCCGGGGAGGAAGCTGGCCATTGCATACGCTCGATACCCTCCACTTCCAGCATGTCGTCCACCAAGCCAGCTCTGTGGCGTCGTGCATTATCGTCCATAAAAAGAAAAGAATCACCTATGGCATCAGCATAAGGCTCGACAAAAGGTCGGAGAATCTCATCTCTATAATTTACCGCAATCAAAGTACCACCTTGGATAACGTAGAGGTCCGTACGTCCACCACTACTGACTCCTGCCTACACCATCAATCCACCGCCACCATATGGGGATCTTTCACGTACAAAAGCTGGATTGTTTCGTGTCCCTTTTTCTCTCCAGATGAATACACGCCGACTATCACATTCCATGTTGAATCGCGACTCATCAGAAAAAAGAACTGATCTCCATTCAGCATGCCTCCACCCACGATGTTCCTCCGCCCAGTTTCTGCGATCTCTACGGTGTTGTGGAGTTAACCTGGTACACACCATGGGCCTACGGGCATAGAGACAACTTCCATGCAGTCGATTAGGGACAGTTTGAGTTGACACCCTGCGTCCTGTTGCTGTTTGAAGTGTATTTCGCAGTTGAGTTGCATTCTGCTGTCTATTCCGACGGGCTGTTAACAAGAGGTAACGGTCATCCCTTGCTGTTGTTGCCCTTGGTCGACCTTGTCCGGCTCTTCTGTGAACAGTATGTTCTTTGAAAATGATTCCAAATACTGGAAATCACGCTTTGAGACACCCCAATGGCTTGTGCCACCTCTTGTTGTGTCTGTCCAGCTTCCATCCTTCCTATGGCCCTCCAAGCCATTGGTTCAGGTAAATCACGTTGTCGAGGCATCACTGTCCCTAAGGCAAGTCATTCACAAACTGAAAACTGGACTGGATTTAAAAACAGCAACAAAACATTCACCCCCACACCACCCTTTCACATCAACAGTACAGACATTGCCCTCTGGTGTGGTACCGAGGTTACATAACAACTTCAAACTCTTATTTACATTATCTTGGAGTAATAGAAAGTGATTGCATCTAATACTATTCCAAAAAACCTAGTCTTAATAGGTTATTATACAATATCCCCTAATTTTTTTAGCAGTGTAGATGGATAGATTCATTAAATCCCACTTGATGTGAAAACAGGTCAAAAGGCCTAATTTCATGAAGTAGAAGAAGAGGAACAAGATTATTATTTTATGTATTTATTTATTTATTTATTTAGTATGTTTCACAACATCTTCCTGCGCCCAATTAATCTGCTTTCATTCTTCTCCACATCTCTCTCTTATTCCAATCTCCATCGTCCAATCACTGTTCCCTCATTCTGTTCAAAACGCCATCAATCCACGTTATTTTTGGCCGTCCTCTTCTTCTTCTACCAAGTGGCACCCAGGGCACTCATTCTAGTATTCCTCTTGGGAATATATATTCTGCCTTTCTTTTTATATGATGATAATAATAATAATAATAATAATAATATAATAATAATATAATAACAATAATAACAATAATAATAATAATCTACTTATTCTGGCAAAGTTAGAGCCATAAATCATATATTCCATTCAACCAGCAAAGATTTTAATTGAAATAAAAATTGTTTATAATTCTCGTAAACAAGAAACTTGGGCCCTATTTCTCTTTTATTTTTTATGTTAACTGTGAACATCTATAATTCTATTTAATGTAACAGATATAAAAATATAAATGTTGAATAAAATTATCATTATATAAAAAAATTGCAACACTATACAGCCAGCCAAAGTATTCTGTTATGACCGTCATAAATATTAATAGTACAATATTCACTTTTCCTGTCTTACAGAAACAAAAGCCAGTGGCCAGCAATAAAAATCAAGTTGCAGGCCTGAACAACAAAAGCAAACAAAAGTCGTTGTGTTCGCTATTATTAGTTCATTCACCACCGAGTTTGTACTAAAGCCAGTATATACAAAGCATAGTGGTTGACTTGCCGAGGCGGAACGTCTGGACAGTAAGCCACACTCCGTTAAACACGCTTCCTCTATTGCGGACATTCATAAGCAATCTTAACATTTATAATTATATGATATCCGCATTATGACGATGCTCCTCTTTCAAACTTGGAACACGTGCTGCATTCTAAAGTTATATCTTCACTCGCGGGTCAGATAGAGATGAAATTGATAGATCTTCTTCTTCCTTCTTCTTTAAAAACTCCAAACGCGGCAGACCTAGAAGGCCCTTGACCTACCAACCGGCTGCCGGTCTGACATCCACATGTGTTAATCGCAGAGGTAGACGATCATCTAGCCAGTGTAGGGGTGACATGTGAACAGCATGTCGGGTCCCCAGCCGTTATAGTTGGTTTTTTCAACCTGGAGTCGCTACGTATTCCTACCCAAATGTCTCACGATGCTGGGTAGGCACCGGTCCCATACTGGCCGAAATTCAATGAGAAAATGTCTTTAAGTCCTGTAGCTCTGCGCCAAGGCTCCTTGCCTTAACCACTCGGCTATGGTGCGGGACTCCTTCTGCTTTAACTCCATGAAATTAGACACTTTGACCTGTTTTCACATCAAGTGGGATTTAATGAATCTTCCCATTTAGTAAATGGGCGTTCAACACTTCTATGTTCTATTGGTTTATACTTTATAACAGCTGGGGGATTCTATCTGTAGGCATTCTTTTAACATGTTCATACTAGTTCTTTCTCATAGTGTCAAATCTATTTGTTAAATTAAAAATATTTTAAGTCTTTACTATTATCATCATTTCGTTTTCTGTCCAAAATCGTCATACCTGCTACTGAACGTAAGAACTTCATTTTTGCAGTTACTATTTTTCTTCTGTCTCAACGGTTAAGAGTACAATTTTCACTTGCATATGTAAGACAGGCACTGCCATAATTTTGTAAAATTTTAATTGTGTGCTCCTCAAAGTTTTATTTTTCAGTGTCCGTTTTATAGTGCCATACATTCTATAAATCTTATTTAATTGCATATTAATATCTTCCTTCTGGCAGTAGGCCTATGATACATTGCATCCTACATCATTGAAATTGTTCACCTGTTGTATTGTACTGTTACTAATGCTGGTTTTACACCTCATATGGTCTTTCCCGTTGAATGCCATTACTTTCGATTTACTTTCAGAGATGTCATATTGAATTTATTTCCTATTTAATTTACTTTATATGCTGTTATTATCTTCTGAAGAGCTAAGGATTGTCTGATCGTCTACAAACAATATGGTATTTAGAATTGTATTGCTAACTTTAAAATCTGTAGTTAAACTTGATTGCCATTGTACAATGAACTCGTCTATATATATATATATATATATATATATATATATATATATATATATATATACTAAAAAGTACAGGAGATAGCGGGCATTCTTGTCTGACCCCTTGATTAATTTCTAATGTATTATCATCGCTCGTTATACCTCCTTTATCAATCATTTTTTTATTTAAATATAAGCTTTGCACAACTTTGATAATATGCCCTGGAACCCTTTATCATACATTATTTCCCATAGATTATTTTTTAACAATCTATCAAACTCTTTTTCATAGTCAATAAGAAGTATGCAAGTTGGTAAATTTATATATACTAGTAGTAAATAACATGCTAGTCCTACTTGTTCTTCTGTTTAGAAATGAGTAAAAACCAGACTGGGAAACATAACAACCGAACTCTTGAGCTTTCTAATTTTTTTAATATCTCTCTCTTTCTATCTACCTCTCTCTTTCTCTTGCTTCCCCCCTCACTCTCTCTCTCTCTCTCTCTCTCTCTTTCTCTTGCTTCCCCCCCCTCTCTCTCTCTCTCTCTCTCTCTCTCTCTTTCTCTTTCTTTCCCTCTTTTATCTCTCTATATTTCTCTATCTTACGAGTACTTTCTCTTTCTATCTCTTTTTTTCTTTTTCTCTCTCACTTTCTCTCTGCCTCTTTGTTGTTATTTTCATTATTTCTCTCTCTTTCTACCTCTTTCTCTCTTTCTTCATCATTATTTCTTTCTTACTGTGTATTTCTCTATCTTTCTTTCTCTCTCCTTCTCGTTCTTTGTTGATGTCTCTTATCTCTCTTTCTCTCTCTTTCTTGCTGTCTCTAATCGCTCTTTATATCTCTTTCTCTCTCATTTATTCTCTCTTTAATTTTCATTTTCTTTCTCTGTTTTTTCTTTGCTCCGTTTATCTTTCTGCCATTCTCTTCCTCGTTCTTTCTCTCTATTTCTCCTTCTATTACTCACTTTTTTCTCTATCTTTCACTTGCTCTCTCTCTCTCTCTCTTTCTCTTGTTTTCCTTCTCACTTTCTCTCTGTTTTTCTCTTTCTTCCTCTTTTCTCTCTTTCTTTCTCTCTTTTCCTCATTTTGTGTTTCTTTATCTCTGTAGTTCTCTTTTTCCTTGCTCTCTTTCTCTCTTTTTCTGTTTCTCTCTCTCTCTTTATCACTCCATTTTACTCTCTCTTTATCTCTTTCTCTTTCTTTCTCTCTCTTCCTCTCTCTCTCTCTTTATCACTCCATTTTACTCTCTCATTATCTCTTTCTTTCTCTTTTTTCTCATCCTTTTTCTTTTTCTTTCTGTTACTTCCTCTCACTTTCTCCCTCACTTTTTTCTTTCTGTCTTTTTCTCTCTTTTTATCCCTCATTTCTCTCTCTCTCTCGCTCTCTCTCTCTCGCTCTCTCTCTCTCTCTCTCTCTCTCTCTCTCTCTCTCTCTCTCTCTCTCTCTCTCTCTTATATCCATCTCTGGTTCTCTTTCTTTCCCCTCTTCCTCTCTTTTTCTCTCCTTATCTCTTTCACTCTCTTTTCCTCCGTAATTAGTGCAATCCTTTGTATTTTATTTCTTGTAAATGGGTATCACATGTTTTGGACCAGCATTTGGATGGCCACATCAATTTCAAAAAGTGAAGAAGTTGCAATTGAAATTCTTGCATGAGTAGGCTATTCGAGCAATGTCATATTTAGATCGTCCTCGTCTGGCACCTTTTTGCTTCTCATGTGTTACAGTTTCAAGTTATTTTAATGTGATGAGCTTTTCATAAAAAAAATTAGCTGAATTCTCCACTAAAAGCGAAGGGGAGGGGCAATATTTTGGCCGTTCATATATATATCATGAAAGAAAATAAACGCCTGAACCGAGATTTGAACCCGGACCTCTGAATTGATACTTCAGTGCGCTACCACTAAGGCTATTCAGGCATCTTAGCACAAACATTTATTTTTCATTTATATATATTCTCTATCATGAGAAGTAGCGGGAACTTAGTCTCACTGCCCTTTAGTGACTACTATAACATGTAACTAAATTTAACGATGTTATAACATAGATATAAAGAAGCTTTACTGCTTTAAAGTAAAAATTGTCTTCAGTTTGCTTACTTGTTATCGTACTTCCCGTTTATCAATCACTCAAATCTCGGTATATATATATATATATATATATACACACATATACATGTGTGTGTGTGTATGTACGCACGTGCGCGCGTGTGTGTGCGTGTGTCCGTTAACGCTCAGGCGGCCGCAATTTTTTTTATCAGAACCAAACTTGGCATGTAGCAATACATAAAAAAAAGTGAGGTCGGGTTCATTAACCAGCAAAATCGGACCATTAGGTTAAGAGTTCATCAGAAACGAAAATTTAAGAATCTCTCTAGCTGTCGCAATTTTTGATGATTCGCAGCGAAAATCAGATTATAATTGAATGAGTCATGTCGAAAAAGGATCATCTACAGCTGATCAAATTTTACAGGAGAAGGAAAAAACTGATTCAGTTTGTCCAGGATAAAGCTATGAATCTGAAATTTCTACTGAATAATTTTCATGCCCATTCACATTCACTTACCGATTTACATGACTTTCTTGATTATGGTTTTCCCAAAAAACTAATTACAATTTTCCGGAGATGATCCCTTTTCGAAATGAACGAAGAAACATTTACAAAATAAAACACATTTCTTTGAAAAAAAATATTATTGCGAAATAACTACTCGTACATGCATGGAATAATATTGTATACATTTTATTACATTTCATCATTTGGAAGCGACTATAAAAAAAGTACATCCTAAAAATTTCATCATTGAACATCTTCGGCGTTCTCTACTACTTCAGCTGTATAGGCCATTTAAATAAATCATCATAAAAATGTCGATGGATATCAGGAATGTACTGATGAAGTTTCTTTACATCATCCATTTTTCTGTGATTGATTTGTACTTTGCTGATGTAGGCAGGGTGTGTTTTCACATCTGGTATTTGCAGTATTTCTGGGGGCTTTCGTTTGAGCAAGTTGAACTCTTGTTCCCTGAAAATGGTGCCAATGAATTTCCGGCCGATTACAGTTCTAGGCTTGTCACTATTACACTCAAATTCGTAAAATGTATTTATTGCAAAATAATGTTTTTGTTCTTTTGGAACACCTTTACCCATACTCTGTATACGGAGTGCCTTGCATTAAATAAATAATACATAAATAACGATTGTAGCATGGTTTTAATATTGTTTACTCTGATAACACAGAAAGACTGCAAGAGGATAGATATGCAGCTGAAGTCAAGATCACATTCGTGCGTCAGTTCCGTTCGAAAAGGGAACAACTCAGCGAGTTGATCCTTTTTCGAAATGACTACATGAAAGGTAAAGTCAGAAAGTGGTAAAATAATTGTGTATTTGATCATTTCTCACGCGGAATCGATGTAAGGACGTATGTAAACATGGAATAACGAAAAAACTGAATTTCACAAAAAATCGTAGATGATCCCTTTTCGAAATGACTGATTCAATTATATGCTATTGAAATAAGGCAAAGAACGTATTATCCAAAAAAAACAGCGAAATTCGATCATTAGAAGGAGGCATACCTGAAACCCGAAATTAAAAATCCCTCTTTTATTTTCAGTGTAGTCCTCCGACACTTTTAAATAAGCTGGCATCAGAAATTGAGTTCCTTCAATTTAACAAAAGAAATATAAATATTCTGCAAACCAGCAAAATTAGACCATAAATACGACCCTGCTTAGTTTACACAGTCCCTGCCTGACGGATTTTTTCTCCGTGTGTCCTTTGTTGTATTCTTGGACTTAGCAAAACCCGCTTTAGAACTCCAAGAAAATATCTAGGCCAGTGATGAATGATGCAGCATATTTTGTTAAATGACCATTAATTCATTCGGAAGGGAAGTAAAGCCGGTCCATTGTCGTACCTTTACGAATAAAAAAACTGAAATTACTTCTATATGTACGTGTACATAGATTGTTTATATATATTTGTACCAACTTTAGTTTAAAACAAATAATTGAGGGAAATAAATCCACCTTCCAACAACAAATTCACCTACTATCTATTGTATTTAATACACAAGTGATCTTCTTGGTGATAAAATATTAAAATATGTATACAGTCAATATGCCCATTTCACCAATTAATGTTTTAAAATGGTCAACAAGTTTCCACAGCCAAGCTGTCATTCTCAAGACCAGATATTGACTGAAGACAAAATTGATAATAAATAAATAAACAAATTCAGTTAAAAACAAACTACGTCATATGACGCAACATTCATAAGTAAACAATAAAACATAATAAAACTAATCCTCTTTTGTTTCAATTAAAGAAAAGAGGGTGCTGTACGGAATAGGGCCCTTGTCTTTATTCATGATTTTATCCTTATTTTTATAAATTTCCAAACTTTCAAGGACGTCAAGGAATTTGAAATCAATGACCGAACGAATCAGCCTAAGGTTACTTTTATTGATAGCATGACCGTAATCAGAAATATGCTGGGCAACTCCAGATTTTTCAATTCTGTTAAGTCTAAAATGGGCAATATGTTCATTAAATCTAGTTAAAATGGATCTTCTGGTTTGCCCAACATATTTCATATCACAGTCATTGCATCCAATTTCATAAAATACCGGATTTTTTTAAACAATCGACTTTATCTTTAGGGTTTCCAAGTACACTATTTAATGTCAAAGTGGAAGTAAAAATTAATTTAGTATCTAATCCTTTGAATATCTTGTTCAAACCTCTAGTTAAAGAGGGAACGTACGGCATAATTGCAAAATTAGCTTTATTAATAGGAGAATGGAAGGCTGTAGAATCAGTAATAAGTTTTCTAAATTCAAATTTACGAATCAAATTATCAATAATATTTTCATTGAAACCATTACACTTAGCGATATCTTTAATGGTTTGTAATTCCTTATTATATCTATTTTTACTTAACGGAAAAGTGGTAAGACGGTGGACTAAAAAATTGAAACTGGCCATTTTATGTTGATTACAATGGTAAGAATCTGCCGTGATATATCTAAATGTACTGGTTTCTTTTCTATAAATATCAAATTCTAATCTATAATTATTTCTAATTATTAGCATATCCAGAAAGGGCAGCCTTCCATTCTCCTCCTCTTTCGTAAGTAAAATTTATGCTGGGAGTCCGGTCATTTAATATTTCAATAAATTCCTGTACATTGCATTTTTTGGTATCAAAAATAGCAAAAATGTCGTCAACATATCTGAGCCAGAACCTGGGAAAATAATCTAATTCCTTTTCAAGCTCTGTCTCAAATCTGCTCATAAAAAGATCAGCTAGGAAAGGAGACAATGAATTACCCATTGCAGTTCCTTCCTTTTGTTCGTAAAACTTATTATTAAATTGAAAAATGTTTTGATTCATACAAAGTTCCGTTAACTTGATATATTGATTTACAATATGGGGCTCCAATTTATTATACAGTAGTAAGTCTTCCAAGTAATGCAACGTCTGAGGTATAGGTATACTAGGAAAGAGAGATTTCACATCAAAAGAAATTAAAATCTCTCCATCCTGCAGCTCAATATTCTTAGCTTTCTCAATGAATTCCAGTGAATTCTTAACAGCAAAGCCGGACTGTGGTAGGGGTAGATTACCAAACTCACAACTCAACCATTTAGAAATATTGTAAGTGGGTGCAGATATGGCTGAAACTATAGGTCTAACTAATTTTCCAGGCTTGTGTATTTTAGGTAAACAGTACAATTTAGGTACCAATGGATTCGAAACATTCAATTTACGTTTTAGGTCCTTAGTAATAAGATGATTGCATGAATTCACAACATTAGTTACGTCCCTGATCATGTTAGGTAATGGATTTTTATTAACCAACTGATAAGGACCACTAGTAATCATATCATTAACCCGATTATAGTAGTCCTGTTTATCCAAGACAACGACCCTATTCCCTTTATCAGCTTTCATGTAAAAACAATCCTTTCTTCTCAAACTCTTAATGACTTTCCTGTTTTGTATGTCAATGCTATTTAATGATTTCTTATAAGTAGCCAAATTCTTAGTAACGATCTGTTTGCTAGATTCTCTAATATATTGTTTCGTGGGTTCATTAAAATGTTTAATTGAAGATTCAATGCCAGCAATAACATTTTCCATTTCGGAATTATGATCAGGTAAAGCAAATTTTAAGCCTTTATTTAACAACTGCAATTCTTGGTCATTAAAAGTTTGTGAAGAAAGATTCTCTACAATATTGACACTATCGGAGGATACCCCGGATCCCCTCTTGTGATTAAGAAGTTTTTTCAATTTAATCTGTTGGGAAGAACATTTTTTCTGAGGCATATTGACTGTATACATATTTTAATACTATCTATTGATTTAGAGGAAGCCTACGATAATGTGCCCCTGATTAGATTATGGGAAGTTTTACGTGGCGTAACGTTAAATAAAAACATCCAGGAAATGAAAAAGTTACCTGATGAATCTATCTCTAGAGTATAAATGGGTAAAATATTACAAGTTTTTGGAGCTATTAAAGTTATAAGACAAGGATTGTTGTTTATCGCCGACCTTATTAAGAAAATCTACGAAACGCCTTAACACAGCGGAAAAACAAGTAATCACCTATGGGAAGACAGGTAGACGAAGATGCAGTTTATTCGTTGATATTTACTCATGATAAGCTACTGAGGCAGAAGATTGCGAAGATTTAGAATAGGCCTACATGACAAGAAAACTGAAGGAGGAATATGAAAAAACTGAGATTATAGATAAAAATAATATGGTAATAGGAGATAAATCAAACGATCTGTTTTCAGAAGATGGACGTGGAAAAAGAAAATGTGACGAATACGTATATTTGGGTCAAAAATTAATGCAGATGGAAACCACAATGTTGAAATTAATGAGAGGATAAATAAGGGTAAATCTGTAATATCAAAATTGAATGGTGTTTAAGCGATCAGAAAATAAGTTCAAAAACAAACATTTTAATATAATAATGATTATAGTGACATACAATGCAGAAGCATGGGAATTAAAATATAGAATAATGTGTCGGCAAAAATAAATTCTACACAAATGGATTTTTGGAGGCGTTGAGCTGGAATTTCTAGAAGAGATAAAATAAAGTGTAATTAAACAAAAATTAATTTTCAAACTTAAATTGTTGATTTCATAAAAACAAACAATTAGGATTGCGTAGTTTTGTAAAAAGAATAACAGAAGACAGATTCACAAGAAGAATAATAGAATGGGTGCCACCTAGTAGAAGAAGAAGAGAATGACCAAATACTACAACGTGGATTGATAATATTTTGAGTAGCATAAAGGAAAAAGTACTGGACGACAGAGATATGTGATAGAGAATGATTGTAATTTAATTTGGTGCAGGAAGATATTAAACCTGATATATATATATATATATATATATAGCTAATACCCGGCATGCGCTGCTAGGCTTAAATAAACGAAATAGACCTATGTGTTTTAATTTTTAGTTGAATAAGTAAAAGGAAAAATATTACATATTTGTATTGCAATTATCTTTAGATACTTCGTGCGTCTGAAACTGAAATATATTTGTAAGTAGATTTAATTGATATTTACAAATGTTTCATATATATCGGTTATAGAGTTCAATTAAACTAATGTATGTTATCTGATACATTGGTAATTTAAGGATTTCTTAAATTGTTTGATATATATATATATATATATATATATATATATATATATATATATGATAAGAAAATTGAAGTAAGGAGATGCACTATCTTCTCTACTATTTAATTTTGTACTAGAGCATGTCATCAAATCTTTAGAGAATGAGGAAGGCTTACAACTCAATGATATTAATAAGCTATTAGTTTATGCTGATGATGTAGTACTATTGGCCGATAGCGAGGAGATACTAAAGGAAAACACGCACACACTATTGAGTAACACTAAGAAATTAGGACTGGAAGTAAATATCAATAAAACTAAATATTGGTCACACGTAGAAACACATTATATTATTTGAAGAGAAAAATTATACTCTCAGACCGGGACTTGAACCCGGGACCCTTGGTTCTCTAGACCAAGTGCTCTACCAACTGAGCTACCTGAGCAAGTACCGATCTAAACGCAAATCTTTCTCTATATACATTGTAATTCCCATCCACCAAATGCTGTGAAGCCATGCTTCTATCTTGCAAATGGCGGCTCCTTTTTATTAAGAAGACATATTTGGGAATTATACATTACAGCCAGTACGGCTTTTTCCAAGTTTTTATTATTGATTTCGTACATCTCAATGATGGATAAATCATATTTGAAGAGAAAAATGATACGCTCAGACCGGGACTTCAACCCGGGACCCTTGGTTCTCTAGACCAAGTGCTCTACCAACTGAGCTACCTGAGCAAGTACCGATCTAAACGCAAATCTTTCTCTATATACATTGTAATTCCCATCCACCAAATGCTGTGAAGCCATGCTTCTATCTTGCAAATGGCGACTTCTTTTTATTAAGGAGACATATTTTTTTCTCTTCAAATATGATTTATCCATCATTGAGATGTACGAAATCAATAATAAAAACATTATATTATGGAAATGGACAGCTAATGACAAATGAGGGAAATTTTGAGGAAGTTGCTGAATTCAAATACCTAGGAGCAATGATCACAAAATGGGAATGAGATGCACAAACAAATTAAATATAGGCTCCATTCTGGAAATGCGTGCTATTATGCATTGCAGAGACTCTTGATGTCCCAACTCCTTTCAAAAAACGTTAAACTGAAAATATATAAAACTATTATTTTACCAGTTATATTATATGGGTGCGAAACATGGACTCTTACTTTAATGGAGGAAAGGAGATTACAAGTATTTGAGAATAAAGTACTTAGGAAAATTTTTGGACCAAAGAGAGAACAGACAGGTGAATGGAGAAGACTACATAACAATGAACTACAAGGTCTTTATAGGAAGCCAAATATAATAAGAACAGTTAAGTCTCGTAGACTGCGATGGGCAGGGCATGTTGCACGTATGGGGAATGAAAGACTTGAGTGGAAGCTTCTTGTAGGAAAGCCAGTGGGAAAACGCCCAGTTGGTAGACCAAGAATGAGGTGGGACAATAACACTAACTATGATTTGATTGAAGTAGATTATACAGAGAATGATTGGAAAGCACTAGCTCAGGATTAGGGATGTATGGAGAGCTTATGTCCGCGCGGCCATGAACCTATGAGTTCGATAGTGCCAGTGAGTGAGTAAGTAAGTAAATAAGAAAACTAAATGCCTGAACGGCATATATATCAATTGTGTATTTGTATTTCAGGTAAACCCCTACTTCTAATGGTTGAATTTCGCTGATTTGTTAATAACTACCTTGGTATATTTTAATAGCATTATACTGAGATTATTTATGAAACATTGAAAATTGCGACCACTAGAGCGATTTTTAATGTTTTGTTTCAGGTGATCTCCTACACCTAATGGTTTTAGAGCATAATTTATAACGGCTAAACTCTCTTCTCGTACCTGAAAACCTGTAGGTACAAATTTTCATGAAGATCGATTGAGCGGTTTAGAAGCCTATAAAACACAAACATACCCTGGCCAAATATTTTAAATAAAGATTATATGTGTGTGTGTGTGTGTGTGTGTGTGTGTGTGCGTGCGTGCGCATGCGCGTGCGCGTATGTGTGTGCGTGTGCGTGTCTGTGCCTGTGTCTGTGTCTGTGACTGTCTGTATAATTTTGACCCTAAATGATGGAGACACTCTGTATAAATGCCCTTAACTAGCAAAATCGGACAATAAATATAACGCATTGAGGAATTTACGCAGTTTATGCGTGACGCTTGCAATTCCAGATCTGGAAATACTTGCATCTGAATTACTAATATTGTGTTGAGTTTTGTGCAAGAAATGTGATTACTTTTTGAAACATGAAGCAGTTAACTATTGTTCTGTTATGTTAATATCGTATTACCAACTTTGGATATGTAAAGTATTTGTTTGTGAATACATTATCATTAATTGTATATTTAAATCAATATAAATTCAGTTAAGTTGAATTCTAATCTAGTATAGGATCTGTATTTCTACATAACTCTGTAGTTACGTAATTCATTCAGACATTCCGAAGTGATTTTTATAATTATATCCTTCCTGTGCTTCTGTATTTCAACAAACACTTTATTCTCTTCTGAATATTTAATCTCTTCATTAATACACGAGTCAATAGCAAAATAAAATGAATCGCAAACATTTAATTGTACACTCAGAGACATTACAACTTCTTCGGAATAAAAAAAAAACAAGCAATACCTTCTTCATTTAAAAGCTGAATATTAATATGTGTACCTCGCAGGTGCCGAGAACTGTAGGCCTTTCGGAAACCAGCTTCCATCATCAGCAGGAGAAATATGTGCTATTAACTGCAGCTACTGTTGTTGTTTGGCGACGCTTTTGATATCAGCTGTTTTCCAGCGTAGTTGATAACAACAATAATAGTTAGTAGCATATATTTCTTCTGCTGATGGAAACCGGACTATAATTCTTAAAAAATGTGTTTTAACCTAGTTGAGACACATTTTAGGTATATATTTTAACACTATACTTTGTGACTATTTACCTAAATGGAATGTCAGTATGAATATTATCAGCATTGACTTCTTAATTTTGTTAAAACTTTGGGTTTGTATATTGAATCTAATCTAATAAAGAAACTATCAACCATTACATGCCGAAACCTATCTTGAAATTTCTCCCACGAAGGTGTTGTCATATACCAAGGCCGTGTTAAAAAAAGTATTAATATTTTTAATTGCAAGGCACAGAAATCGAAACCAGAACCCTGCAATGAAAACCCACTGTAGCGAGCAGATGGGCTCCCTTCTTGAGTAAGAGCGAAATGGAGTGAGGCGAGAGGTGGCCCAACGGTCCCCGAAAATCATCCGGCCATCATTCATCATCCTTATCATTATCATCATCATCCTTCATCGGTGTGGAAAGCAACGGGAAGATACTACACCTATAATTCCCTAGTAAAGCTGCAAAACATAGCACGAAAATGCTATGATTGCAGTAAAAGACCTGCCCTCAGGCAGAATTACTATGGATGGTTGGATATCTGCTTAGTAACGATTTTTTAAAGTACATATTGTAACCCATTTCAGTGAATAAAAGTGTTTAATTACACTAGCAGAAATCAAAGGCACTTGCATCATAAAAAAAATCGAACGTACTAAAGGTTCATTAATTTATCTTAGAGAAGCGGTTAGTGTTACAGATTTTAATTAACATTATTAAGCAGTATGCATCGCACACAATACAGAGTGCACTTGGTTGAAAATTCGCCTCCCTAGATTTAACTTCCAATCCTCAGAAACTATCACAAATACTTCAACTATATTCTGTTACACATAGTGTTATCGAACTTCGCCCACAAACGTCTGGGAACAATTGATCATATGGAGAGGATATATATATATATATATATATATATATATATATATATACATATATATAGGAACATAGCATTATTACTCCCCCAAGTTAAGTATGCACGGCTAGAGAGGAAGTATATTAGCGCTAGTGTCTTGCCAAACTATTTTTTTATGGAAGAGAGAATCCCGTAACACATTTTATATATAAAAATTAATGTTTGTTTGTTTGTATGTTTGTTTGTTTGTTCTACTTTATGCGCGGCCATACCGTTGATCCGATTGTGATGGGCTTTTCTGAAAAATGTTCAGGAGATTCCCGGGATGAACATAGGCTATAAGAGAGTTGTAATACTCAACTCCTACACTCTTAAAAATCGCCCTTTGTAGTAGAAAACGTGAAAAAAGTAGCTCTTTGGACGCTTAAATGGCTTACGCTGCCTAAACCTTAAGAAATACATAAAATTAATGTACACAGAATTGAATATCTCGAAAAGCTCTACAAAAAAGTCCGCGACAGCATATGTTTATCTCTTACGGATAACTCACAAAAACCATTTTTGTCTTTCATTGATACCAAGATTCTCGCGCCGTAGCCGAGTCGTTAAGGCAAGAAGTCTTGGTGCAGAACTACGGGACTTACGCTGGTTCGAGTCTCTACGGGGGAATAAATTTTTCTCATGGAATTTCGGCCAGTATGGGACCGGTGCACAGTGGGTCAGAAATTAAATCTAGCTGGGGGAAAAAACAAACTGTTTTGACTCACTCTCATCAATTTATCTTTTCTTTTTTTTTCACTCTAATATAATTGTTATATGACGGTTCTTAACTTATCTGCACGACTATGTGACGTCATCATTCACACTTCTTGAGCCACAACAGAAGGCTGTAAGAGGTTTTCTTGCAAACTTATTTAATAATATCTAATTATGTCCTAATTGCTGAATTTTATGGTAAAAAAATTAACAACATATTTTTATAGTCCGCCCATGACATGAGAATTGAACGTTCGTGCAGGACAACGTCTGCCGGGTACGCTAGTGTGAAATATCATTACATGGTTGTCAGATCAGTAATTTAGTCTACGACTGCTTAAAGTATTCGGATCGTTTAAAATCATAGCGTTTCTCATCTCTCTATTACCAGCCTCACAACATAACACAGTGAAAGGGAATTGGTAACATGAAATGAGGAAAGCCGGATTATTCATTTGGTCAACGACTACTGTAGGTGATGAATCATTTAAAAAGCACAGTATTTGCCAGCGCTCCCCTCTCAGTCGAATAACACAATATTGGGGACAGGTAGTGACTACATAGTAAGAGAAGAAAGAGAATCGACAGCACATTCATAGCATATTTTCCACGTGAAGATTTAACTTGGAGGAGTAATACAATACCCTTGTTCTCGAATTGATTACAATAGTTTTGTACTATATTAGCTACAAAAATATGAACAATTTAAATGAGGTAAAATATATGCAATGTCCCTAATTTTCACCATCATCAGCAGTAGCATCCAGGATTAAATCTGCTGGTCTGTTCCGATCTCGTGTTAGAATTGGTCTATCCATCTTTTATTGGGTCTTCCAACATTTATTCATCCTAGTAGTTTGTAATGAAGAATCTGTTTCGGATTTCTATTGTTATCCATTCTATTGATGTGGTCCATCCATTCATCTCTGTATTGTGTAATTCTAACTAATTGTTTGAATATATTCAGTTATCTTCGTATATCCTCACTTCGCCTTTGATCCATTATTGTATAACCATCTACACTCCTCAGAAACCTCATTTATGACGTTTCTATTCTTCGTTCCTGGTTTTTTGTTAATGCCCAGTGTTACGATCTATACAGTAGTGTTGGAACCGCCATTGTTTTATAAAATTTTAAAAGCGTCTCCTTTCTAGTTCCTTTGAGACTTCGTTTTATGGTGCCACTCTTATGATTAAATGTATTTATTTTGTTTTCAATGTCTTCACTTTTTCTATATGATACATTGTATTCCAGGTAACTAAAATTGCTCTTATTCTATTATTTTATTCTCTAATTGGATGTTTACTCTAAGTGGCTCATACCCTCATGTCCCTAATTTTTACACAAAATAACTAACCTAACCACTGGCACTATCAAACCAGGAGGTTCGTGGAGCTCTCCATACATCTCTATCCTGAGCTAATGTTATCCAATCATTATCATAAGTAATGCCACAAGTGATTTTCAATTTATCTAGAGGATTTGGAAATCCAGAGTGGCATTTGTTAGGACTATTTAACGAATAAAACTAAGCTGTTTACTCAAAAGTCATCATTTAAATACAGGGTGGACCGCTCGAATGGACCTAATTTCAATTGCTTGTTACTGGCAAACGGTTGAAGATAGAAACTTAAACAACGTTCATATTACAGAAAAACTCACCAAGTTTTGATATCCAGATCACCACATCTCTATATGAGCCCCAGCAGTCACTGTGACGATATCAAAGCGATGAACAATTTCTTGCCAAGTACGTTGGAGTATGTCTACTGGAATGTTCTCAATAGCCTCTATGATGCGCTCACGAAGATCACGAAGGTCTTTGACTGGGGTGGTGTAAACTTTATCTTTGACATAGCCCCAGAGAAAGAAATCCAGTGGTGTTAAATCGGGAGATCTCGGGGGCCACGCGATTGGTCCTCCCCTACGAATCCAACGGCCAGGGAAAATGTTGTCCAAAGTCGTACGAACTTCATTGGACCAGTGGGGAGGAGCACCATCTTGCTGGAAAACGATGTTAGGCTGCAGTTGTTCAATTTGTGGAAAGAAGAACTGCTCCAGCATGTCAAGATATGTGGTACCACGAACAGTTTTCTCGGCGAAGAAAAACGGTCCAATGACCTTATTATGTGACAAACTGCACCAAAACATTCATCTTCGGACTATCACGAACATGCTCTTGAATAGCGTGAGGATTCTCCGATCCCCAGATCCGCACATTATGCCGGTTTACCTTGCCTGACAAATGGAAAGTGGCTTCGTCCGAGAAGAAAATCTTGGTCATGAAGTCAGGATCAGCGCCGAGACGGTCCAGCATCGTATTGGCGAATTCCACTCGTTTCGGCATGTCTTCGGCTCCAGACGTTCCAGACGTTGCACTAACTGCACTTTATATGCGTGCAGTTTGAGGCGTTTGTGGACAATCCGTTGTAATGTCGATTTTGGTATTTGAAGTTCCCGCGAAGCTCTTCTTAATGACTTCCGGGGGCTTCGCTCAAATGCGGCTTGAACATTTGCTACCATTTCATCGGATGCTCTGCGACCACCACCATGCTTCTTCAACACAGATCCTGTAGCTAATAATGTATCACGCCACTTCTTTATGCTTCTAGCAGTTGGAGCATCACGGTTAAACACACGCCGGAACTCCCTTTGAACTCTAATGATTGATTTAAACTCCGCATACCACAAAACAGCTTGCGCTTTCATCTGCGGAGTCGCCATTTTCACAAACAATTAAATCTAAGAACGAGAAACGTATCTTTGTGCCATCTACCGACAGGATTCGAAACTTGGTGAGTTTTTCTGTACTATGAACGTTGTTTTAAGTTTCTATCTTCAACCGTTTGCCAGTAACAAGCAATTGAAATTAGGTCCATT
Source organism: Diploptera punctata (assembly GCA_030220185.1). NCBI lineage: Eukaryota > Metazoa > Arthropoda > Insecta > Blattodea > Blaberidae > Diploptera > Diploptera punctata. The sequence continues at coordinate 57,378 of JASPKZ010008313.1, forward strand.
CGAGCGGTCCACCCTGTATAGTTACCGGTATTTTGAAATATGTATATATTTAATGTAAACGGCTATATTTGAAAACAAATCAGAAATGTGAAGTTATGTATATTCACTGCAACTTGATCATATTATTTATTGCCAAATAGGATCGCAATATTGTAAGAATGCACCCTAGTGGAGAAATAATGAACCACGTCAAACTGTGCATTATAATCAACATTATAGGTTATTAGTTTATTTTTTTAGTAAACAACTCAGTAAAATTAAGAAATCTGTTCATTAGTTGCTGTATACAATGTGTTTGTTGGAGAAAAATAATGTTCTGAGCTGTTCAGAATAATTAAAAGGAGGAGCTTCCTTTAACATAAAAACAGTAGCTGATAAAGAGAAATCGATAAAGAGCTAGTGAAACACGACTGCCATTAGTTGTAAAACAAAATTCATTGAAACGTGATTGGTCATTGACTACCATTTGGGACATGAGTTAAATAGTCTGTATAATTAATCTCCCTCAAATCAAGGTTAATATTTCTTGACAAAGCTAATTTATTTACGCTTATGCCCCTAAATATATCAGTAAGTGGCATGTAGTCAGCACATCGCCTCAATGAGGCACGTAGATAACTGAATGGGGAAGGTCGGTTATATTTTGCTCTGAGGCATGAGCCTTAGAAATCATAAATGAACAGAAAAATATAGGTATTTTCACCATAAATGCTATAATTATTTTTAAGTACAAAAAACTTAGATTCCTTTACAAGACCGAAAATCTTCAGACTCGGGATTTACTGCTCAAACACCCTCCTGGAGGACTTGTCCCTTGGATTTTTCCATCCTAAAAATCCGTCGACTTAAATATTTTTGATATGCATTTTTCTTTTCTGTTATGATATCAAGTATTTCCTTATTCACTCAATGGTTTTTATGGTGTTTATCATTTTCCAGACCAAGTGCTTCTATTGCTGCTTCATGTATATATTTTTCAAATGTTCATAAATAAGGACAGAGTTCCAATCTTCATCAAATTTTAATTTTTCTGTGAGGCGTTGGGCATATAGATTTTTAATACTCTCATCTTGTAGTAAATGTAGATTATATCTACATTTTTCTAATTCATTTTCTATTTCTATATTTTGATCTTTATTTACCTTTTGCCTGTTTATAGGGCATACTATCCTAGTTGACAGCATATAATGATCTGTTCCACATTCGGGTCCTCGATTCACTCTAACATCTTGAACTATAATATTTCTCCGTTTCCTCACTATTACATAATCAATTATCGATCGTAGACCTTTAGTGCGTTGTTCCCACAGGCTATTCCGTACTTCCCGTTGCCCACCCATCGGGACGTGGACCACTGAGGTTGGATTTTGAGGGGCAGCAATTAGTAGAACGTTAAGTACAATTATTAAAATCAGATTGGAGGAACTAATACAAAATAGAATATCAGAAGAACAAACAGGTTTCACAGCAGGTAAATCGTGCCTTGATAATATATTTGTGATCAGGCAGATTACGGAAAAGATGTTGGCTAAAGGAAAATAAGTTCATATGGCATTTATAGACCTGGAAAAGGCATATGACTCTGTACCCATCAACAAGCTTTGGTTGGCAATGGAGAAGTTTGGAATATCTAAATCTCTCATACATTTTATAAAAAGAATGTATGATTGTAAAGCAAGTATTAAGGTTGGAAATAGAATATCCTCAGAATTTGATATAACAAAAGGATTAAGACAAGGATGCGGGATGTCACCAACATTGTTTAAGATATATTTAGAAGCAGTATTAATGAAATGGAATAAGTCATGTAGGGGAATGGGAATCGACATTAATGGCCATTTACTGCACAATTTATTATTCGCTGATGACCAGATTATAATAGGACAAGATAAAGAAGATATAGAATATATGATAAGAAAGTTGGTCGATGCATTTGAGGTATGTGGACTGAAGATAAATTATATTAAAACAGAATATATGGTAATCGGAGGAAATTCAGAAGGCCTACAAATAAATAATATGATAATTAAACGTGTTGAAGAATTTGGATCTATAATAGATAAATCTGGTACTTGTGAAAAAGATATTACTAACAGAGTAAATTGTGCAAGGAAGGCGATTAGATCCCTGAATGGTCTTTTATGGAATTGAAATTTGACCAGAAAAACAAAAAAAGGGATTATACAGACAATAATAGAAAGTATACTTACATATGGATCAGAAAGCTGGACAATAAATGAAAGGATGCAGAAAAGAATCTTGGCGACAGAAATGGATGGATTACGGAAAAGTATGAGAATATTCAGGCTACAACATATTCGAAATACATATATCAGAAAAGAAATGGATGCACAGGAAACTGTTATCGATAGGATAACAAAGAGAGCTCTACAATGGTATGGACATGTACAACGGATGCCGGAAGACCAGTGGCCTAAACAGGTGTTGGATTGGATGGTACCAGGCAGAAGGAGAAGGGGAAGAAGTAGAAGAACATGGTATGAGGGAATATATGATGTCATGATGAAGAGGGGTATGGAAGATGGACAATGGGAAGATAGGAATCTCTGGAAAGCAGGAATCAAGGGCAAACTGCTGTAAAGTGGAAAGCCTGTATTAAGTAAGTAAAAATCCGTCGACCGCGACCGGGTTTGAACAAGTAATACTCAAAACTATATGAAGGAACACAACCACTAAACCACCGAAGTCGACATTATTAACTAAACTAACTAAATTCACTGGCACTATCAAACCCATAGGTTCATGACCGCGCGGACATAAGCTCTCAATTTATCCCTATCCTGAGCTAAATTTTTCCAATCATCCCCTGTACAATCTACTTCCCTCAAATCATAGTTAATTGTATTCTCCCACTTCATTCTTGGTCTACCAACTGGGCGTTTTCCCTCTGGTTTTCCTACAGGAAGCTTCCATGCACGTCTTTCATTCCCCATTCGTGCCATATATCCTGCCCTTCGCAGTCTACGAGACTTAACTGTTCTTATTATATCTGGCTTCCTATAAAGACCATGTAGTTCACTGTTAAGTAGTATTCTCCATTCACCTGTCTCTTCGTCTCTCTTTGGTCCAAAAATGACCATTTCTATTATATAATGTATTTCTATGTGTGACCATATATTTAGTTTTATTTTGTCCGTCTCCGTGCGTGGTCGGTAGTGTCCCTACCTTCCACTCCGGCGACCCGGGTTCGATTCCCGGCGGGGTAGGGGATTTTAAATTTCCACCTTGGGTCTGGGTGTGTGTCCTGTCTTGTGTTTGTATGTGTGAATAAGATAAAAAAAAGGTCAACAAAGGTAGAACAAAAATGAAAAACAGTGTAACCGAAAGAAAACGAGAAAGAAAGAAATTTTAAAAAAATGATATTTACTTCCAATCCCAATTTCTTAGTGTTACTCAATAGTGTGTGCGTGTTGGCCTTTAGTATCTTCTCGCTATCGCCCAATAGTACTACACCATCAGCATAAACTAACAGGTTATTAATACCATTGAGTTGTAGGCCTTCTTCGCCTCTAAAGATTTGATGGCATGCTCTAGTACAAAATTAAATAGTAGAAGAGATAGTGCATCTCCTTGCTTCAACCTTTAAATCGTATATCTCTTTTAAATCTACGTATAGTTGATGTACAATGCCATTATATTCCAATTTGTTTTCTAAAATCTGTCTTAAACGAAAAATCTGATCTGTTGTAGACCTGTTTCTTTTAAATCCACATTGATGATCTGCTAGAATATCATCAATAAGGAGTGAGTTTGCGTACTAATATATTTGTTAGAATTTTGTATGAAGTTGAAAGTAATGAGATGCCCCTATCGTTTTTGCAATCAGTTTTATATCCTTTCTTATAAATTGGTACGATAATCGATTCTTTGCATTCATCTGGAAGAGCTTCTTTTTCCCAATCATATTAAGCAACCGGTGTATCTTGTCCATTAATTTTTCTCCTCCTGATTTTATCAGTTCTGCTGGGATCTCATATGAACCTGATGCTTTATACATATTCAATTTTTCTATGCCATTTCGACCTCTAATGCACTTCTGCTGTCTGTAAATTATCCTCTTCAATATCCTGTTCTATATGTACATTTAATAGCTGATTAAAGTAACTTTTCCATATATTTAATATACTCCTGGAATCTGCAATCATATCCCCTTTTTCATTCCAAACTATATTTGTTATAACCTGAACCCCTTTCTTCTCTATACTAATTCCCCGATATAATACTCTAATGTTCCTATTTTTGGCATTCATTATAATGCTTATCAACATTATTATTATTATTATTATTATTATTATTATTATTATTATTATTATTACTAAGTTTCCTTCATTATCGTTATTATTATTATTATTATTATTATTATTAATTTCCGTCATTTGTGTGTACATTTCTATTAATTAATAATTTATTAACTTTTTGCCAATGAAAGTGTGTTTAAAGCAGTAGTTTTTCACAATTAAACCTATAATACTAATTATTATGAATGAACTAAATCTAATTAACTTTAAAAAATTTCCACTAACATCGAGTTATCTAATTTTGAGGCCATTTATTTCTTTATATAATTGAATACAGGATATAAAAGCCTAAGATACAATATTTCTTTTTTTTTAATAACTCTCATAGTTTTTTTATTGAATCTCCAATAATATGAACCCTATTACACCATCCGGTATGTTAGTGTTTTAATTACAATACAATTAATTATTTACAGTAATTTAGAGTATGGTTAATTTCTAGCGTTACATAATAACGTAATACGAACAAATAAATAAATTAATTAACAAACCCAAGAAAAAACTAACTCAAAGTCTCTTAAAAATATGATGGATAAAGTCACACAGCTTTCTATAGCAACACTTCTTACAAACTCACATAGTTTAAGAGTAGTTCTAATTGGTTTATGGTGTTTCCTAAAACTGTCACTTCTTTCATATAATACGATTTGCAGCAACCCTCTTACTGGAGTAATGAGATGTACAATGTTGGGGCATATGTAGCAAGAGATTACAATTTGCTTGATCTTAGTTTTCAACCATAGTAATCAGACAATTATCGTGCTTTAAACAAAGTAAGTACGCAGGAACAACGTAAACTAAGCGAATTCCTCAGCAAGTCGTATTTATGGTTCGATTCCATTGATTTACGGAATACATATATTTATTTTATTAAATTGGAGAAATTCAATTTGTGATACCAGCTTCTGTTTCGGAGTGCAGTGAAAACAAACCATGCGTGAGCTATATAAGTTAGATTTTCTATTTATATTGTTGTATAATTTAACACGAATTTAAATACCTACTGACTCAATGTTCTATTGTTTCATTAAGATCATGAAATAAATTATACTGTACATCTTATAGAATACATTGCCAATTTTACAAACAACAGGCCTAGAAGTCCCTTGGCTGCTGGCTTCACATCCACATGTGTTAATCACGAGCAGACGATCGTGCAGCCATTGTAAGGATGACTTGTGGTCAGCATGTCGGGTCCCCCAGCCGTTATAGCTGAGTTTCTAACTTATTTTAGCTATCCAAATGCCTCACGATGCTGGATGGGTACCGATCACATAGGCCTGCTGGCCGAAATTCCATAAGACAGTTTCTTCCCCCATGGAAACTCGAGCCAGCGCAATTCCCGAAGCTTTGTGCCAAGGCATCTTGCTTAACCACTCGGCTACAGCGTGTGACATTGCGAATGTAAGGATTAATTAAATTGTATGGTGTGGGGCTATATTGTGACGAAGCAAACATAGCGGTTTGCTAGAACAAATTTTTAATTTCGGGTTTCAGATAAATCCCTACTTTTATTAATCGATATTGCTGATGTTTGGCGAATCCTTTCTCGTTTTATTTCAATAGCATATTCTGAGTTTCCCCCCCAGGAGCTATCACCTTGACGTGGTGGGGGGGCTTAGTACCCGATGAACCAGACGACTCTACTGGGGAAGATTGACTTAGGTTAATCTTGCTGGTGGGTAAGAGGCGAGGGGAACTAAGTATAGCTCACAACGAAGGAATGGCGTCTGTATCCATATTGGGCGGCCACATCTTCGCCAAGTCTTCAACGGTCAACAGGGCGACAAGGAATAGCACAGCAAAACTTGTAGGGCTTGAAGAGCGGAAGAAGCAGCCCTCTCTTGGGGGGTGGATACCCAGAGGAGCATGTTTGGAGGCTCAGAGGAAGCAGCCCTTCCACCATCCTTGTCCTGCGAAGCGCTCGTAACGCTTCCAGGAGACATTTATCTTACTGAGAAGCTTCATGGAAATCAGCCGGACTGTCATAAAAGGAACCGACCCAAGCAAGATAAAAGGATACGATTTGGAATAAAGGACATTTTGAAATTAGGAAATTGGAACGTAAGGGGAATAAATACAAAAAGAAGAAGAATTAGAAAGAGAATTAAAGAAAAAAGAAATAAATATAGCAACAATAACAGAAACAAAGAAGAAACTAAAAGGAACAAAGGACTTAAAACACTATACTATGTTGTATAGCGGAGTAGAACAGACAACGAGAGCGCAGTGTGGAGTAGCAATTTTAATAGATGAAAAATGGAAGAACAAATTGAATAGCTATGAGTTTATAAATGAAAGAATCCTGATAGCCAGATTTAAAATTGAAAGAGGATATATGATGATAATTGCTGTGTATGCCCCAGAGGAAGGTAAGAAAGAAAGAAGAAACAAAAAAATTTTATAAAACATTACAAACATTAGTTGATAAATATACAAAAGATCATCATTTAATAATAAGTGGAGACTTAAATGCCAGAGTAGGCAATGTCCCTATACCTAATGTAATAGGAAATAATGGAGAAGTAACAATAAATGATAATGGACAGGATTTGAGACAGTTTTCAGCTTATAATCAATTAAAAATAATGAATACCTATTTCCGAAAAAAGGACATACATAAATATACAAGAAGTGGATATAACTCAAGATCAATAATTGACTATTAATCGTAAACAACAAGCTAGGAGCCTTGGTAAAAGATGTGAGAGTACATAGAGGCAGCGATATATACTCTGATCACTATCTCGTGATAAGCAAAATAAACATAATAGCTAAATGGCGGAAAAATAACATGAAGAACAAAAGAAACCAAGAAGAAGTATATAAAGTATATTTATTACAAGATCAAAGTATTAGACAACATTATGAAAGCAGAATGAATAAATATATATCAGAGATAGCGACATCAGAAGACATAAATATTGAATGGGAAAATATATCAAATGTAATACATAAAACAGCAAATGAGATATTAGGAAAGAAAAATAGAATAAGAAATAGGAAGGGCTTGAGAACTTGGAATGCGAATATACAAAATGCAGTGAATGAAAACAAAAAGCATATCATACATACTTACGACTGAAAACAGAAGAATCTTATGAAGAATATAAAACGAAAAGGAGAATTGCTAAAAGCATTATAAGAAAAGCCCATCAGGAGTCATGGGATAAATTCATAAGCTCAGTAGAACATGATATGTATGGAAGACAAGAAATAGGTTATAAATTAGTGAAACATCTAAATCAGACTGAGAAAGATTCTGCCAGATTGAATATAATCCCAGAACAAGAATGGATCCAACATTATGAAAAACTTTGGAAAAGGAGGAAATTGAAGGAAAAGAGAACAATGAGGAAGAAATAAAAGTGGAAAATATTGATGTAATAGACATAAATGAATTAGAAATGGCTTTGAAAACCACTAAGAATAGGAAAGCAACAGGATTAGATAATATAAATATGGAATTAATCAAATATAGTGGAATATTGTGTAAACTACGAATACTTCATCTAATTAATATATGTTGGCAGACCTATGGGATTCCAACCACTTGGAAAACAGCAATTGTGAAGAATATATTCAAAAGAGGAGACCGAAGAGAAATTGCGAGAATTACAGAGGGATTAGCTTAATGAATACTGGCTACAAGATATATACGAAAATAATAAATAATAGATTGAGAAACATAACAGAAGTAATAATAAGTGAAAATCAAAGTGGATTCAGAAAGGGAAGGTCATGTATAGACAATGTCTTTACACTGAAACAACTCATAGAAAAGAGAAGAGAACATAACTTAGAAACTCACATAGGATTTTATAGATTTGGATAAGGCCTTCGATCGAGTAAACAGACAAAAATTATGGGAAATATTACGAATGAAAGGATACCCGCTGTGCCTTGTTGAAACAATAAAGAACCATTATATGAAGACACAAATATAATTATAGATACTGGATTCAAAAGAACAGATGCAATCAAAACAAATACTGGATTACGACAAGGATGTAGTTTATCACCCACTTGTTTATATATATATATAGACGATATTTTAAATAAATGGAAAGTTTTAGTAAATCCAGGAATAAGAATAGATAATAAAGGTGTGCATAAATAATCTTCTATTTGCTGACGATGTAATCATAATACAGAAAAATGAAGACGACTTACAGAAATCAATGCATGCATTAAATGAAATATGTAAGTTATACGATCAAAAAGATTTCTGTAAGGAAAACGAAGACCATGGCTTTTAGAGGAAGAGATCCAGTGAGAACCAAAATTATTTTAGAAAATCAAAGTATAGAACAGGTGTCTAGTTTCAAATATTTGGGCTGTGATGTTGGCTACAATGTGGAAAGAGATATTGACTCCAAAATAAATAAATTTCAGATGGGTGTGTGGAACAATACAGAGAACATTCAAAAATAAAATTAGAAAAGAAACCAAGATAAAAAATGTATAATGTTATGGCGGTTCCCACAATATTGTATGGATGTGAAACTTGGGCTCCAGTGAAAAGACAGAATGGGATAGAATACAGACGGCAGAGATGCGGTTCCTAAGACAAGTAAAAGGATGTACAAGACTTGATAGAATAAGAAATGAGGATATAAGAGAAGAATTGAAAGTACAGCCTTTATTGGATAAAGTCACGAATTACAGACAGAAATGGATTGATCACATGGATGGAATGAGTAAGGAGAGATATCCATTGTTAGCCAGGAACTATCAAGCAAGAGGAAGGCGTGATGTTGGAAGACCTAGAAGACGTTGGGCTGATGCAATATGAAGTCGGAACGGGCAATTGCCTAATCCCTGGAGTGATGATGATGATGATGATGATATTCTGAGTTTAGTTGTGAAACATCGAAAATTGCCTCCGGTAGAGAGACTTTTAAATATTGTTTCGTTTCAATTCCTACTCCTAGTGGTCCGATTTTGCTGGTAAACTAACTCGAACTAAAAAAGTTAGGTTCCGATAAAAACAAAAATTGGAGGCCGCTAGATCGTTAACAAGACACATATATGATTATTTTACGGTGTGTACTATAGGTAAACACGCTGCAGACCACTTTTAAGTTCTGCGCATATGGTAGGAGTGGGAGTCAATGCTGTTGAGCTAACATGAGTTAGATCGTCTCTCTACCAGTACATATTATACTGTGTTGTATTAAATTCCCTTAATTTAGTAATTCTCAACATAGACTGAGATATAGATAGGAAAGTAAGCAAGTTTCGCGTACATGCCGCAACGGGCGCTAGTGTAGAACTTAACCTGCTGACATCTAATATATTGCTGTGGTACTAATATGAAATTTAGCACAGTCTGGTGGTAAAATTATGAATTAGTAGATATAATATAAAGTTACCCTTTTAGATTCTTTACCGAAGCAAAAAAAGAAAAAAGTTACCTTTCCTATATAAAGTTTTGCAGCCTGTACAATATAAGTACAGGAAATTCAATTTAGAAAATGGCTAATTTCCCGTAATACCGACTTCTCTGTGAACACGCCGTATTCCTTGCATTTGTTTCATTTGTTACAAATTATGTTACTATGAACTGAAAGCGGTACCACTCCTTTGTTCATTGTAGTTCCTTGCATATTTTTAGGTGTCACTGTAGGCCTGCGCAGGTTCTCTGGATGTAAATAACCAATTTGAGTTGACTTGGAGTGTTACTAGTGTAACCCAGCCTATTGGACCGCCCACCAACTGATTTTATCCCTGTCATTTGAGTACAAAAAAAATCCAGGGTTCAACTAACTTTAATTATCTGGGATACATGATGTCGTACTGCAAAATTTGGATGTAGAGAAGAAAATACGGAAATTTCAACAGATATGTGGTTTAATAAGAAGATATTTGAGAAATAAGACCACAAAGGAAACTCAATTGAAATTTAGAAAACAGTAGTCGTTCCAAAGTTAATATACGGATCTGAGACTTCGCCATTAACGATCTCTGATAAATATAAAATTGAAACAATAGAAATGAGATTTCTGAGATCCGTTGTAGGTTATCTCTAAGAGATTTAAAGATAAGTCAATATATCAGAGATGAATTACAAATATATAATATAAACGATATAATATACAGAAATAATTGTAATTGGTTTGAACACGCACAAAGAATGTCAAATAATCGTTTATCAAAACAAATGCTTCATTATAAACATCAAGATCGAAGAAATGTAGGAAGACCGAAACGACGTTGGAAGGACGACCTGTAGCATATTGTGCAGCGAGGAGCGGAACGGGCCAACACGCGCATAACTTGAAGATGATGATGATGATGATTTCTAAAGCGAGACCTATAAATACGATCGGTGGTGATCTGAAATGTTTTTAAAATATTTTCTTGAGATCTCCTTTCTTACGAAAGTCGCTAAAATGAAAATTGTTTGTAATGCTGAAAGGATCCAAAAGACGTTTGTCTTCAAATTGGAAGATTATCCTGGATACGCATGACAATGTGATCTGTTGTTATCTCACTCTGTAATCAACATTATAGCATTACAAGGGAAGTGGATCCCCACAGCGTGTAATTAATTTGTGTCTAATCAACTCCTCAGTCTATAATTCAATTCCAGTGTAATATCAACAACAAAAATAACCCACATACGCATGACATTTCATTTATTATTAGATTGTATTAATCTATTACTTTTTTTCTGAAAGAGCCAACGCAGTTTCTTTTTTATTTATTTGAGATATTTATACATTGTTATATATGAATTAAGAAGTTGTCTTGGGTTTTCCGTGTCATGGATTCAAGATCGGCATCTGGCCACTGATTCCATGACGTGGAAAACCCAAAAAAAAACTTTCTTAATCATACTTACATCCGCAAAAATATAGCATTGTTATACAGTGAGATCAGTTTAGTAGTGCAAGGCAGACGCGGGGTTTGTGCTGTGCGATAACGAAGGCTTACACGTGCAGGCACGGACTTGAAATATGCTCTGACTCAGCAGTTTACAAGTTCACGGCCACAGTCAGATAGTGTATCTCGAGTAGATAAGGTGCTTCATCGTTTTTCCTTGTGAACTGAATGACGTGTGTATAATGTAAACTGAATGGCATGTGTATAAGTTATTTCAATTTCAAAATTTGTATCTTATAAAACATAAGTGTAAAGTGAATCACGTGTGTATGAGTGTAAACTGTATAATGTCTAATAATTTTTCTACTGAACAACGTGTATTTATTTATGAACAATATTTATTAACTCAGTCTGCCAGCCAAGTACGAAGACGTTTTGGAACACGATTCTCGGGTGTAAAAATTCCATCACGTTCGACAGTACATAATATGTACAACGAATTTTATAAAGAGGTATCAAAAATGTATGGACAACGAAAGTGAACAGTTCCAATACCTGCTTCAATAAAGTTGGTAAGTACGACAATTTGTAAAATAGTTACGAAAACGTGTGTGGTTGTATCCCCGCGATCATAAGCTGTCCGTTCCCCGCCGCGAGTGCGTCAGCAGTGTATAGTGAAATCCCCGCGTCTGCCTTCCACTACTAAACTGATCTCACTGTGTGTATATATATATCATCATAGTACATTCACGAAATTAGGTCATTTGTTGACCTGTTTCGGCCTCAAGAGAAACACCATCCAAAAGTCTTTTGAGTGGACGTCCTGGCCTTCTTCTTCTTCCTGCAGGTTGATATCTTAACATTTGTTTGGGTATCCTGTGATCTTCCATTGGATGAACATGTTGCATCCATCTTGACTTATAATCAGATTTTTTTCTAAAGGTTCCATCGTATGTAATTCTTCTAAGATGTCTTTTTTGTTTTTTTTTTGTTTTAGTAGTGTGTATCCAGCAGTCCTCCGAAGGTAACTCATTTCAGCAGATCTGGGTCTCTGTATATCCCTCTGTTTCAACGTCCGTACTTCACTACCATACAAAAGAGTTGGAAGAGCCAGTGTTTTACACATTTTTAGTCTTGAATGTTTTCGGACTAACTGGGGCCTGAAGATAGAATTTATTAACCCTAAAATTCTTAAAAATTGTGATTTTTTGCATTTACATCCTTTTCTTCTTCCTATGAGATATTGCATCCTAGATATTGTATTTTCTGATATTCTTATTCCAAATTTATATTTCTTGTTGTAGCAACATATTACTTCGTTGATATAAATCGCAAAGAGTGTTGGGGATGGGGGGTAGCCTTGTCTCACACCACGATTTATAATTCCTTCTTCAGAAAATATGTTATTTAATTTAATCTTTATGGTGTTTTCTTTGTACATATTTTGTATGTTCTGCAGAAGTAAATTTGGTATATTTCTGTCTTCCAATATATTGAAGAGGTTTGGTCTCTTGACTGTGTCGAATGCTCTTTCAAAATCTATGAAAGCAAAATGTGTTTCTAAGTTGAATTCTCTTCATTTTTCAAGCAATAGTTTAACAGAAAATGCTGAATCAATACAAGATCGCCCTTTCCTAAATCCATTTTGACATTCCATAAGGAATTTTTCGCTAAAACTTTTCAATTTTCCATTTTAAATGTTTGCATAAATTTTGTAGCATGTGTTTAATAAATATATATATAGTAATTCTGCCCAAGGGCAGGTCTTTAACTGCAATCACAGAATTTTCATGCTATGCTTTGCAGCTTTACTAGGGAATTGGAATTGTAGGTGTGGTAGCTTCCCGTTGCTTTCCACACCGGGTGAAGGATGATGATGATGATGATGAGATGATAATGATAAGGATGATGATGATGATGGCCATATGATTTCGAGGACCGTTTGGGCCTTAAAGTTTTCCTGACATTTGTCTTACAGGTGAGGAAAACCCCGATAAAAACCTCACCCAGAAAAACTGCCCCAACCGGGGATCGAACCCGGTCCCGCTGCGTGACAAGGCAATACGCTACCTCGAGACCACAGCGGTGGACTATATATATATATATATATATATATATATATACATACATACATACATAATTGATGTTGGTATATCTGATAAGAGAAGTGTCAAATATTTTATGCCGAAAACCTACCTTGAAATATTTCCCAGAGAAGCTTTGTGATGTACCAAGGTTATGATCAACAAATCATCTGCCTTTTTAACTGTAAGGCACAGAATCCAGCAATGGTAACCCACTGTACGGAGCAGAGAGGTTCCCTGCTCGATAAGCGCGGAGTGGAGTGAGGCGAAACGCGGCGCGGATGGCTGGTAGTGAGAGTTAATCATTTTACCAATTCAAGGGTTGTATTACTTCCCTATGCTTTAAATGAGAGATTTGGCATTGGATTTAATACATATAATAATAAATAAATGTGTTAATATAATAGGTCTAATATAATATATAATAGATATATTTATTGACTCTGGCAGTTCACTGACGCTATAAAACGGAAGAATAAACGCATGGACCATACACGCATACACCAAGCGAATTCTTTAGCAAATCGAATTTATGTTCCCATTTTGGTGGGTTACGGGAATATATTATTGAGTAAACGTTATCCAATCATCCCTTTCGAAAAATTAAGAAAAATTGGAGAAATTCAATTTCTGATTCCAGTTTATTTAAAAGTATCGGGCTGCAGTAAAAAATACAAATCCATAAGTTATTATCTACTTATATATTGTTGTATTAACACCAATTAAATAATTTGCCGATTCATTTTTCCATTACTATTAAAAATATGAAATAATTAAATTAATGTATCTTATAGGATAAATCTCCAATTTAAATGTTAATTAAATTGTATTGTAAATAAATTGTGACGAACCAAACATGTGGTTGCTAGAGTTTTTTTTTCGGTTTTTAGGTAAACCCCCACTTCTAATGGTCGGATTTAGCTGTTCTTTGGAGAATATGTTCCTCGGTTTAATTTAATATTACCTTGAATTTCGTTGTGACACATCAAAAATTCGACTGCTGCGCTGGACCAATATTCAAATTTTTGTTTCAGGTGAACTCCTACATATAAGGTTCTGATTTTATTGGTTAACGAATTCGACCTTTTTTTAAATTAATTGCTATATGATAGTGTGGTTTCGATTAAACAAATATTTCGGCCGCTAGAGCGTTAACCGTGCACTCACACATACTATATATATATATATATATATATATATATATATATGATATGAAAAGAAAAATGAATGCTTGAGTCGGGATTTGAACCCGAGTCTCTAAACTCTGTACACATATATCCAACCATAGTAATACTGCCCGAGGCAGGTCCTTCACTGCAATCATAGCATTTTCATGCTATGCTTGCAGCTTTACTAGGGAATTTTAGGTGTGGTTGCTTCCCGTTGCTTTCCACACCGGTGAAGGATGATGATGATGATGATGATGGCCATATGATTTCGGGGACCGTTTGGGCCTTACAGTTTTCCTGACATTTGTCTTACAGGTGAGGAAAAACCCCGATAAAAACCTCACCCAGAAAAACTGCCCCGACCGGGGATCGAACCCCGGCCCGCTGCGTGACAAGGTAGCACGCTACCTCGAGACCACAGCGGTGGACCATATATATATATATATATATATTAAATTAAAAGTTAATCCGCTACCAACTGCGCCACTCAGGCATCCTAGCAGAAACATTTATTTTTCTTCCTTGTATATATGCCTCTATCATGAGAGGCATCAGGACATCGGCCACACTGCCCTCTCGTGGCTTCTATAGCAACTAATGGTTTAAAGATAATATTTACTTTATAGCATGAATGCGCCTTTATTTCGATAATATAATTAAGTTTTGACAATTATCAATGAAGGCCAAAATTTCGGTATTCCTTCCTAAATGTTAAAATGTAATTAGCCGTCATCACTAAATGTCAAAATTCAATTATATCATGCATATATATATATATATATGTCATCATCATCACCATCATCATCCAGGGATTAAGCCTGTTAGCTCGTTCCGGTTTCATGAAAGCTAGAATTGTTAAAATTGTTCAGTCAATCTTCTGTGTGGGCGTTCAACATTTCTCCTTCCGTGCGGTTTATAATTTAGCAATAATTTTGGAAATCTTTTTTCTGGCATTCTATCAATATGTTCTTTCCAGGCGTTCCTATATTTAATTATTCGGTCTGTAAGTTTCAAAATATTTAGTTCCTTTCTTATATCTTCATTTAAGATATAGAATGCCAGAAGAAAGATTTCCAAAATTATTGCTAAATTATAAACCAACACTGAAGGAGAAATGTTGGACGCCCACACAGAAGATTGTCTGAACAATTTTATCAATTCTATGTTTCATGAAACCGGAATGAACCAACAGGCTTAATCCCTGGATGATGATGATGATGATATATATATAGGTATGATAAAATTCAATTTTGACTTTTAGAAATGACTGTGTGTATTACGGTTATAACTTTTTGGGCTTTTGTGAAATAAAATATTTCCTGTGCATCGAAAGGATAAATTTTTACTTAAAACCATTGAAAAGGCCTTTATTTAACTGAGCTTCAAGAAAAGGTCACCTCCAAATCAATATTAATATTGATATAAAAATATGTCCCGCGCCGTAGCCGAGCGGTTAAGGTAGGAAGCCTTGGCGCAGAGCTATGGGACTTGCGCTGGTTCGAGTCTCCATGGGGGAAGAAATTTTCTCATGGTATTTCGGCAAGTATGGGACCGGGTGCCCACCCAGCATCGTGAGGCAATTGGGTAGCTACAATAAGTAGCGGCTCCAGGTTGAGGTACCAGCTATAACGGCTGGGGGACTCGACATGCTAACCACATGTCACCCCTACACTGGCTGTTGATCATCTACCTCTGTGATTGACACATGTGGATGTGAAGGGCCAGCAGCCGGCTGGTAAAAGGGCAACCGCTGAAAAAGTGGAAAGACCCTCAATCGGATATAAAAATATATTTGGGGATGACCTTTTCTTGAAGCTCAGTGAAATTAAGGCTTTTTCAATGGTTTTAAGTAAAAGTTCATCCATCCATTGCACAGGAAATATTTTATTTCACAAAAGTCCAAAAAGTTATAACTCTAGTGTGAATAAAAATATTGGTCATGTCATTTTTTGGTGTCTACCTAGATAGGTTCTGTGAAGATCTGTACATTTTTTTTTCAGAAATCGTTTCATGAGTTGCTTCATTCCTTCGGAATTCACTAAAAAGAGTTTTAATAAGGTAATTAAACGGAAGCTGAAAACATTATATTTGTAATCGTTGTTTGTGTAAAGTATTTAATACACAATTGGCCTGAAGTTGAGAGCAATGAAACATTGTGGGAAGAACCTGTGGAGGTGCAAATCATGAGGAGGAAATGGCGCTATTACTTCATACACAAGCGTAACTATGTTCTAGGTGCCATCAAAGGCACCTTGCATCATTACAAAAACTTTGTAACTTGCAAAAGGTTCATTAATTCATGTTAGAGACACGGAGTAGTTGTGATAGTTTCTGAGAATTGGTCGTTAAATCTGAGTAGATGAATTTTCAATTAAGCGCACTCTGTATTGTGTGCGACGCATACTGCTTAATTAAAGTCTGTAACACTAACCGCGTCTCTCACAAAACATCTATTAATCTTTATAGGTCCTTACCGTTAGAACGAGCAAGTTCATCACCTAAAAACCTAGTGTATGAGTGCAAATAATGTATTTAAAACCTTACAAATATTTTTATTATTGATTTCGTACATCTCAATGATGGATAAATCATATTTGAAGAGAAAAATTATACGCTCAGACCGGGACTTGAACCCGGGACCCTTGGTTCTCTAGACCAAGTGCTCTACCAACTGAGCTACCTGAGCAAGTACCGATCCAAACGCAAATCTTTCTCTATATACATTGTAATTCCCATCCACCAAATGCTGTGAAGCCATGCTTCTATCTTGCAAATGACCTTTATTAAGAAGACATATTTGGGAATTATACATTACAGCCAGTACGGCTTTTTCCAAGTTTTTATTATTGATTTCGTACATCTCATGAGATGGAAAAAGCAGTACTGGCTGTAATGTATAATTCCCAAATATGTCTTCTTAATAAAGGAGCCGCCATTTGCAAGATAGAAGCATGGCTTCACAGCATTTGGTGGATGGGAATTACAATGTATATAGAGAAAGATTTGCGTTTAGATCGGTACTTGCTCAGGTAGCTCAGTTGGTAGAGCACTTGGTCTAGAGAACCAAGGGTCCCGGGTTCAAGTCCCGGTCTGAGCGTATAATTTTTCTCTTCAAATATGACTTACAAATATTCATTAATAAATGTTTATTTTGATTTGATTTTAGAATTTCGTATCCAGCGAAAATTGGATACTAAATTCTAAAATCAAATTAAAATTGCAAGCGGCACAGTTTACTTTTTTGGCCCATTCCTAGGTTTGACAAAAGTGGACAACGAAAGAACACAGATATACGCAATATAATAGAAGTTCAAAATATAGTTGAAGAAATTCAGAATTATCAAAGCAATGTCCAAAGAATGGATCCAGCTCGCTTTCCTAAATTAGCATTGCAGTATCAACCTAAAGGGCTTCGAGATAGGCCCTAGATGAAGACCAAAATTGAGATTGGCTGACCAACCACATCTTGAGATCTGATAGGAACAGGCTCAAACAACCTAAACCTAAATAAGTTCATGATAATGGCAAAATGTTTATATTGGCTAATTAAGATTTCTTTATTTTGTCTTTCCTTCTTTATTTATTTATTAATTTATTAATTATTTATTTATTTATTTACTTATTTATTTATTTATTTATTAGTATAAGTTTAACTTCATCCTTTGTAGGCATTTCAACATGTCCAATGACACCGGTACTTGCAGAAACACAACCTAGAAAGAGAGGATATTTAAACTCAAGATCACATAGTAAGTTAATAATTTGACCACATAAACAAATGGAGGACCTCCCGGATGAGTCATCAGCTCAATATAGGGCAAGTCACACTAATCACTCATACATTCACATCAAACAAGGGGAATATGATAGCGTGATTGTAATGGTCAAATTCTGTTCGGGGTCTATTTGGGTATTAAAGTTTCCCAAAGATTTGTCTTACAGGTAAGGAAAACTCTCGAAAGTACCTCACCCGGGAAACTTGTCCTGACCAGCGATCTAACTATGGCCGGTTGCATCTGAAGCAGCGGCTTAACTTCGAGACTACAGCAGTGAACAATCGCATTTAATTATAAATACCAATTAGTAGGCCTAATATATTTTATAAAAGCGAATTATTGTTAATTATAAACCACACAACAGATATTTATGAAAATATGTACTCTTAACCGTTCAGACAGAAGAAAAATAGAAACTGCAGAAATAAAGTTCTTACGTTCTGTAGCATGTGTGATGATTTTAGAAAAGACTTGAATATTTTTAATTTAACAAATATAATTGGCAACATAAGAAAAACTGGTATGAACATGTTAAAAGAATGCCTACAAATAGAATCCCTCAACTGTTATTCAGGTACAAACCAATAGGACATAGAAGTGTTGGACTCCCATATACTACGTGGGAAGATTCATTAAATTCCACTTGATGTGAAAACAGGCCAAAGGTCTAATTTCATGTAATAGTAGAAGAAGAAGGAGGTTTTTAGGTTCAGGTACGGGGAGTGTTTAATCGCTATATATTGTTCTCCAAAACCATTAGGTGTAGAAGTTCACCTGAAAAGAAAATTTTAAAATCGCTCTAGCGGTCGCAATTTTAGACGTTTCACATTCTAAAAAAAAATAAACCGAGGTAGATATTATCCAAAACTCAGCGACATCCGACCATTAGAAGTAGAGATTTACATGAAATCCAAAATTAAAAATTGACTCTAGCGACCGTCATATTTGGTTCGTCGCAGTGTATACCGTACAATTTAATTTACCTCTAATTTTCTTTCCACTTATCAACTAAAGTAAAATAAAAAATATTTAACTTATTTAGGCGTATCATTACACCCCGAGTATTAGCTACTATGTAATAAAAATGTTATTAAATCAGATTTTTTTTAAATTACATGTGAAGTACAATTGAGACTGGAATCAGTAGCGGCCGTTCTGTATATGCTGTGACGCTGCATCACATTGGTAATTTACTCGTAAAAAATACATATATAATTTCAAACTTTTTTTTTTGTCATTAATGCATTTTACTCGTTCCAATATCTTGCATTCTGCTGTTGTAACGTAAAAGTTTGAGGTTCTGTCTTTGAGAGTGATACAATCTTCCAGATGTACTGTAGACTTCACAGCGCTCCATGTCATTGTTGTTCGAGAACACAAAGATAGACTCCGATAGCTTCATTTAACTTTGAGTCATGTTTTTTCCCTTCCTAACCCCTGGTCCTTGTGCTGAAGATTTGATAAGAAGCAAGAAGAATTTGAGCTCTTTGTTAAACTAATCAGTTCAATTTCTTAACCATTCCTTATACAATCTAAATAATAAATAAAATGTCCTCTTATTCTTCTTCTTCTTCCTTTGGCTCTACGGTCCTCTAAGAACTTTAGCCTCCTTCATAACAACTGCCCCTTTTTCTCTATTACTAGCTTTCTGTTTCCACCTTTTCACCTTAAGTTGTTTTAAGTATTCCTCAACCTTACCAAACCATCTTAGTTTCTGTCTTCCAACCTTTCTCCTTCCTTCCGGTTTCTCCTCTAAAATCTTTCTTGCACCTCTTTCTTGCTCCATCCGCAACAGATGCCCTACCCATTCCATTCTCTTTCTTCTAATATCTTCTGCCAGATCTAAATCCCAATATAATTCTTTCAATTCCTGGTTCGTTTTAGTTCTCCATATATCTTGTTCCTGTACTGCTTTGTATATCTTCCTTAATATTTTTCATTCCCATGTATTTAATATGTACTTATCTTTTTCCGATTCCAAACATAACTATAGGTTTCAATATTGTTTTATATGTTTTAATTTTTGCTATCATACTTATTGTTTTTTGCTAAAAAAAACTTAATGGGTAGAAGCATCTATTGCCCATTGTAATCCTTGCTCGAACCTCTTCACTTAATTCACTTTTTGTGGTAATTAGAGAACCCAGGTATTTAATAATATCAACTCTCTCAAATTTCTGACCACAATCCCTCGAGAGAACATACTACACCTTTGACCCCCAAATAAAACGTCATCTTCCAAAATTTAATATTCAAGCAATTACTCCATTGAACTGAAAAGTAAATCGTTTAAATTCGACACTTGCCACTTAATTTTAACTACTAAAATTGTGCTTTTCTCTCCTTTTTTCTGGTCAATGATGTCAATTCTTTTTAAAATTATACATAGCGTACGTTATAAATGGATACAATTCTTGATAGATGTGTACAGCACACGCCTACCGGTCGCCACTGTGGATAACAATGATATATATATATCAGTTGAGTTTCTCTATGACTTTATTCTTTATTTTATATTTTAGTATCGATACTTTACGAATTTATAAAAGTACGTCATGCAGAAACTGCGTAAACTAAGCGAATTCCTTTGTGTTGTTGTTAGAAAGTAAGTATGAATAACTTGAAAATGTGTAAACAAATGGGTAGAAAAAAAATTCAACTAAATTCATCACTATTGTTCTCACACACAAATATTTCATTATATTCAATATTTAAGTGGTAAAAGTCAGTAGTGCACACCTTCTGCTGAAGATGAAAGCCTGTTTCTGAAAGACTTGCAATTTTAAAAATTTAACTAGTTGAGGACGATGGCACCTGTAAAGGTATTATTGATTATAATATTTTACTTTAATACTATTTTAAGATAATATATTTATTAAACACAATGTGTACATCAAATTAAATTTAGCTTTTTACCAGTCTTTAACTCAATGGTATTAATAAGCTGTTAGTTTATGCTGATGATGTAGTATTGTTGGCCGATAGCGAAGAGATACTAAAGGACAACACGCACACACTATTGAGTAACACTAAGAAATTAGGACTGGAAGTAAATATCAATAAAACTAAATATATGGTCACACGTAGGAATTCATTAAATAATGGAAATGGACAGCTAATGACAAATGAGGGAAATTTTGAGGCAGTGGCTGAATTCAAATACTTAGGAGGGGGGCACGCCGTAGCGTAGTGGTTAAGGCACTGAGCTACAAGCCGGAGGGTCGAGGGTTCAAGTCCCGTTGGGGTCAGGATTTTTAAACTGACCCAAACCCTCTGGCGGCACTATGGCCCTGGGGTCGACTCAGCCTCTAAGCGAAATGAGTACCAGACGCTTGTTCTGGGGTAAAGGCGGCCGTCACGCAGGGCTGACAACCCGGCTGACATAAAGTGTCGATTGTCTAGAAAAAAGTGGGAGCCTTAACCTCCTACTACCCCAAGGGCCTCCGGGTCTGTTGTGGGATCACTTTAGGAACAATAATCACAAATAGGAATGAGATGCACAAAGAAATTAAACATAGGCTCAATTCTGGAAATGCGTGCTATTATGCATTGCAGAGACTCTTGATGTCCCAACTGCTTTCAAAAAACGTTAAACTGAAAATATATAAAACTATTATTCTACCAGTTATATTATATGGAAGCGAAACATGGACTCTTACTCTAAGGAAGGAAAGGAGATTACGAGTATTTGAGAATAAAGTACTTAGGAACAATTTTTGGACCAAAGAGAGATGAACAGACAGGTGAATGGAGAAGACTACATAACAATGAACTACATGGTCTTTATAGGAAGCCAGATGTAATAAGAACAGTCAAGTCTCGTAGACTGCAATGAGCAGGACATGTTGCACGTATGGGGAATGAGAGACGTGCATGGAAGCTTCTTGTAGGAAAGCCAGAGGGAAAACGCCCAGTTGGTAGACCAAGAATGAGGTGGGAGAACAACATTAACTATGATTTGAGGGAAGTAGATTATACAGGGAATGATTGGAGAGCATTGGCTCAGGATAGGGATGTATGGAGAGCTTATGTCCGCGCGGCCATGAACCTACGGGTTCGATAGTGCCAGTGAGTAAGTAAGTAAGTAAGTATAATAATAGTAATAATAATATTATTATTATTACTATTATTATTATTATTATTATTATTATTATTATTATTATTATTACTTATTATTATTATTATGAAGATAAGGAGTTGGTATTTCACCTTTGTTCTTTCTTAGGGTGATAACTGCATTTAATTTATGTTTCTTCAACATTTCATCTGCCAGAAAAATTGAAGTAACATAAAAACTACAACGTACCACTTCCTACTTTATATTTTGATATTTTCCATGTGAAATATGACAGCCAAGATATTTAAAGTATAATACCAGGTCAATAAATTGCAATAGCAAATACAATGTTGGTTCTTACAGGCTTAGCTTCCATGAGAATCCTTTGTCCGTTATTTCTGTTATCGAAATAAAAATAGTAATGAGAAAGATGGTGGTGCAAGGGAACAAGCTGGAGTCATTAACCAATCAGAACACAATGCATGGGGACCATCTGCCCATGTGACAGAACCAGTTTGTTTGCGGTTAACCTGCAATAGTGTCGCTGTTCTTCCCCCACCCGTGATTACGCGTGTTGCGGCCTGCCATGAAACACGCGTGTGCCAAATGTGACAACACTGCAACCCTGTACAAGTTTTCTTCCCTTTGTTTTAATAATTTCATGTATTTAACTGCTTCCATGTTACTGAAACCACAACAACACCACAGGCGAAATGACAACTCTTAGATTGTTTAGGCAATTGTTTTAGTATTTACTTATCATTAGAGCCAGGATGTTATGTAAAAGAAAGATAAGATTGCAATACAGATAAATTAGTATATATTATTCAACTGTTTTTGTGTGAAACCAAGACAAAAGGCAGTCAGAGGTCATACTTCTTATTGTACTATTCACCTGTTGTGTGAAATCAAGGCAAAAGACAGTCATAAGTCAACTTCTCATTACACTATGTTGCAATCTTATCTTAGACTCTGCCTATCATCCATCCATAGTAATTCTGCCCGAGGGCAGGTCCTTCACTGCAATCATGCTATGCTTGCAGCTTTACTAGGGAACTGTAGGTGTGGTAGCTTCCTGTTGCTTTCCACACCGATGAAGGATGATGTTTGATGGTGATAATGATAATGATGATGATGATGATGATGATGCCGATGGCCATATGATTTCGGGGACCGTTTGGGCCTTAAAGTTTTCCTGATACTTGTCTTACAGGTGAGGAAAAACCCCGATAAAAACCTCACCCAGAAAAACCGTCCCGACCGGGGATCGAACTCGGGCCCGCTGCGTGACAAGGCAGCACGCTACCTCGAGACCACAGCGGTGGACCTACCTATCATAGATAAATTATTTATTGCAAGAAAATTAGAGGGAAAACGCCCAGTAAATAGATCAAGAATGAAGTGAGAGAATATAATTAACTATCATATGAGATATCATAGAACAGGTGAACCATCTCAATTATCTAGGATGTGACATTTCATTTAATTATGATAATGATATAAATAATAAAATAGCAAAATTCCAGGGAATATGTGGTACGATAAAACGAACACTAAATAACAAAACAAGAAGAGAGACCCAACTGAAATTTTATAAAATGTTGGCAGTACCGGTACTGCTCTATGGTTCAGAAGCCTGGATACATAAAAAACAAGATCTGAGTAGGATAACGGCGGCAGAAATGAAATTTTTGAGATCTGTTAAAGGGTGCACTAAGGAATACAGAATCAAGAACACAGAAATAAGACAGGAACTTGAAATATTTGCAATAACTGATAAAATGGATACATATAGACAAAAATGGAAGCAACACGTAGACAGAATGAATGAAGATAGATATCCAAAACAAATAACAAAATACAAACCAAAAGGCACCCGAGATGTGGGCAGACCTAGAAAGAGATGGGCTGAAGTCGGAACGGGTCAACAGACCTAATCCATGAATGAAGATGATGATGATGATCATATGAGATGGAATGATTAGAAAACATCAACTCAGGATAATTATGATGATGATGATGATGATAATAATAATAATAATAATAATTCTAGTCTATAGTGTTTTTCCCTAGGGCAGGTCATTCACTGCAATCATAGTACTTTCATGCTATGCTATGCAGTTTTACTAGGAAATTATAGGTGTGGTAGCTTCCCGTTGCTTTCCACACCGTCGCGTCAGCTTAAATCAGTTAACCACTGTACATTGTTGCAAGGAAAAAATCAGATTGGTTAAAACTTGGGTTTAAATATGGTACCTAGAATGTCATCTCAAGCTTGATGTGATAATTTGCTAACTAGGGAATACATATTGTCAAGTATCATGTCTATAAACGACTTCAAGTTACTCTATTTTATGTGATGTATTTGCATTTTTGGTTAACTAACTTATGTTGCATCCTTTATAGCTTTATTATTTTTATTTCCTTTAATACATTCACAGTTAACAGACTACCTCACCACATACTACTTACTTGATGAGCATCAGTCTGGTTTTAGATCAGGACATCATACAAATACTGCACTACTTGACATTGTAGAGGACATAAGAGACTCAAAGGACAAAAGCAAACTCACCGCAATAGTCCTACTCGACTACAGCAAAGCCTTTGACACAGTAGATATAGACTTAATGCTAGCGAGACTAAAGACACTACATCTGTCGGAAAACTGCCTTGATTGGTTTAGATCTTACCTCACTAATCGTCATTAATCAGTTTCTGTTAATAATCACATTTCTTCCTGGCGCATGGTGAGGAAAGGGGTACCTCAAGGCGGCGTCCTCGCTCCTCTTCTCTTCTCGATTTATATTAATGACGTGACCAAGAAACTACAAAACTGCAAGCATCATCTTTACGCCGACGACTTACAGATTTACACACACTTTAGGCCTGACGAAATTAATGAATATATTGACAAAGTAAACACTGACCTCAGGCATATATCTTTATGGTCCAGGCAATGGGCTAAAACTAAATGTAAGCAAAACGCAAGCAATAATTATCGAACTATTACACTTCATAAACAATGGCAATATGCCGGCTGTCATATTAGATAATGGACAAATTCCTTATACCGACGTCGTTAAAACTTGGGACTTTACTTAGATTCTAATTTAAATTGGCATGTGCAAGTAAAACAAACATCTAAAAGGATCTTCTCCATAATGCATTCCCTAAAGCATCTTAAAAATTTTCTCCCTACAGCTCTTAAAAGAATTTTAATCCAAACCTTAGTGATGCCGCATTTTGACTATTGTGACGTTCTACTAACTGACATAAGTGACGGATTGTCGGACAAACTGCAGCGTGTCCATAATACTCGTATGTGTATCAGATTCATATTTAATGTTCGAAAATACGATCACATTTCTCCATTATTCCACGAATTGTCATGGCTACATCTAAAAGACAGAAGAAAATATCACTGTCTAATTCTCTTATTTAGGATCCTACATACCTCGATTCCCAATTATTTATCATCCCGTTTCCAGTATCTATCCTCAAACCATAACTTAAACACAATATCACAACATAGTCTCTTGCTTAATATACCGCAACATAGGACATCACATCGCTCCATGTCATATACCATCGTCACTTCTCGTAACTGGAATTCCCTACCACAAGAAATAAGGGGCTGCCGGACATTGGCATCTTTTAAAAGAAATCTAAATTTACATTTGCTCTAACCTCGACTTCATTATTACCCATTGTAAGGTATATATATATATATTAATTGGTGTTTCTCATATAATTTATCATATTATTATTATTATTATTATTATTATTATTATTAGTAGTAGTAGTAGTAGTATTATTACTATTATTGTCGTAAGTATTATTATTGTTATTATCCTATAAAATGTTGTTTGTACATGAAATTTACATTGCTACATTTAATGTATCTTTAACTGTTTATAATTAGTATAGTGTATATCTATATTTGTTAAATATTTATTTGTATTTGTGCTGGTTGAGTGGAAAAGAAGGCCTTATGGCGTTAACTCTGCCAGAATAAATAAAGCATTATTATTATTATTATTATTATTATTATTATTATTATTATTATTATTAGTATTATTATTATTATTATTATTATTATTATTATTATTATTATTATTATTATTACTGTTATTGTCGTAAGTAGTATTATTGTTATTATCCTATAAAATGTTGTTTGTACATGAAATTTACATTCCTACATTTAATGTATCTGTAACTGTTTATAATTAGTATAGTGTATATCTATATTTGTTAAATATTTATTTGTATTTGTGCTGGTTGAGTGGAAGAGAAGGCCTTATGGCCTTAACTCTGCCAGAATAAATAAAGCATTATCATTATTATTATTATTATTATTATTATTATTATTATTATTATTATTATTATTATATTTTGAGCGTTAGAGAGCGAACTAGATTTTCTTATACTCTTAAAGGTAAAAACCGTTATTCGACCAATTAAAATGCAGTCACACATCTGGTTTGTTTACATCATCATCATCATCATAGTACATTCACGAATTTAGGCCATTTGTTGACTTGTTTCGGCCTCAAGAGAAACACCATCCAGAAGTCTTTTGAGTGGACGTCCTGGTCTTCTTCTTCATGCAGGTTGATATCTTAACATTTGTTTGGGTATCCTGTGATCTTCCATTCGATGAACATGTTGCTTCCATCTTGACTTATAATCAGAAATGTTGTTTTCTAAAGGTTCCATGTGTAATTCTTCTAAGATGTCTTCTTTTTTTTTTGTTTACATTACAACTGAAACTTAGCTCGGAAGAGGTATACGATAAGTGGCGGCTCCAAGTTGAGAAAACCAGCTATAACGACTGGGGCACTCGACATGCTGACCACATGACACTTCTATATTGGCTTCATGATCATCCAACTCTAATTGGTACGAGGCCGACTGGTAGCCAAATGGTCTTTATGCCTGTCGTCCCATGGAATTCATTTTTATATACCATAAGCTACGATACTAACGCAGTCGTAAACACAAGAAGATGCAGTAGAGGTTCTCGCCGGTAGATGCGCTATAACTGGACGATAAATCAACACTGTGCTGGGTGATAATTAGATTGTGCAAGGGTTGTGCTTTTGCTGTTTAATTAGGCCGCCCATTTAATTAGAAGAGGCTTATTAGTCCCAAGCTGGATCAGTAATACCAATTAATTAGCACATGTGAACATTAAATCCATATGTGGTCATATTATTACAGCGGAGACGTTACACTGCACTGGTTCTGGTCTTTGGAGGATTAATGTTCGCCCCTCTCTCACATAACTAAAAGCCAATGATATTGTCATTCTAATATTTGTTTCTTCTTTGCATATAGAATCAAGTCCGTTAGCTCCTCTTCGATCTGCAAAGGGCTGGAAATTTTGTTCGTACTAAATCTGGTTTATAGAATCCGTAATTTAATACACAAGTGATCTTCTTGGTGATAAAATATTAAAATATACAGTCCATATGCCCAATACACCAATGATTAAAATGGTGAACATGTTTGTACAGCTTAGCTGTACATGATTGCGTCATGTGACGTTCGTTTTTAACTGATTTTGTTTATTCATTACTATTTTTGTCTTCAGTCAATAAATGGTCTTGAGGATGACAGCTTAGCTGTAGAAATATGCTGACCATTTTAATCATTAATTGGAGAATTAGGCATATTGACTGTATATTTTAGAATCCGTAAGTTTAAATGCAACATTCGCTACACATCTTACGAGCTAAGTTCCAGTTGTAATGTAAACAAACCAGATGTATGGATTGCGTTTTCACTGGTCAAATAAGTGTTTATCCTTAAGCGTGTAAGAAAATGTAGTTAAATTCTAAACTCAAATTAAATAAAATAAAAACTATAAGTATATGTATTATCTAGCACATGTCTAGGTACGTTATATGGGAGATTCTTAAAATATATAATTACAATTGGACTAGGTTATTAATCAATCGGCTAAACGTCATTTTTTTAAACATTGATATGTTGATGTCATCTGTTGCACTGACTCATGAAGTAAGTGTGCGCACACATTTAGCGCTAAATCTTTAAATATAACCTTATTTTTAAAGAAAAGTGTAAACACCATCAATCCTATTAGAGATGCAACTTTATTTTTACGTTTTCTTCTTAGAGACTTCAATTTTACCAATATGTTTATTATAAAATATATTAATTGATATAGAACACCCCACGCTATTGATGGTATATTTTTTTTTGTGGATAACTCTAGTTTTATTCTAGATATGTTGGAGATGATTTTTTTTGTTGACCACTTTAATTTTATTCCAAGCGCGTTGGAAATTAAAATTATTTTTCATTGTTTAGTTCGGTTTTCTAATAAAGCGTGTTGTTTTAGTTGTTTAAACTATTATTTATTTTTTATTTTTTAGTTTAATCGGTTGTCATTAACCGGAATCCCATGAAAATTTAATTGCTTACGATATTTTAGTGTCTAGGCATGAATATAATTATATTTTTTTAAGTATTATTATCTAACATTATTATAATATTTTTGAATATTTTAATATAGATAAATAGTTACAGTTAATCGTATCCTTCTCATATTTTTTGGATAAATTACAATATGGTAAGTTTACAAAATTGTTATTAATATTTTACAGAATAAGGTAAAAATGTAAATATCTTTAAATTGTAGTATGAGCTAACGTAACACTCTTCTAAAAAAACCTCCGGACCGGATTTGAACCAGCGAGCTATCGCTTACTGAAATTATATATCACTACAGTCCACCGCTCTACCAACTGAGCTACCAGAGGATATAATATTAATTTCTTACAACGATGGACTAAAAAGTCGATAAGTCCGCAACCTATTATACCGGTCATTATGTTTTTATGTCCTGATGATCCTTGCCAGGATCTAAGAAATATTGATGAAATTATTGTATTGTCATTGGTCCTTTACAAGTATACAATGTTTCAAGTCGATCCAATGTCTTTAAGTGGGTGAATATCGTGTTGAAAGATTCCGTTACGTAGATAGATACAGGTCAAGCTAATATAAAGCGTGTAAAAACAGTAAATGATTTAGTGTTTACTTGATGAAAATCTATGATGATTTAATAAATAAAACTATCAAAGTTTTATAAGATTTTCATAAATATTTATTTTATTTAACATTCTTAACAGCTGTTTCAATACACCGTATCTTCATCAGACGAATGTCATGAATATAAATATATTGTCTATTTATGTGTATAGTCAACTATGTAAACAAATGTAACTTAGCAATACAATATAAACAAAAAGGAAATCAATTATAAGTTATAGCAATAATTAGATTTAAATTATTCACCTCTGTTAAATTTATAAAATAAAGATATGTTTTATACATTGCTATGTAATTCGTTTACCTTCGGTTTATATTACACTAGCTAATGCCCGGCGTGCGCTGCTGCGCTTAAATAAATAAAATTAGTGAGTTTTTATGTTTAATTAAAAAAGTATAAGGAAAAATAATTATAAATTTTAATTTTTTGGAAACCCGTGCTGATTAGCTGACATTGCCCGAGAATCTAAATATCCCGATCTTCTTGACATAAATGAGTTGAAATACGAAAATTAATGTGTTTTATGTTTAGTTATATAAGTAAAAGAAAAATGTATATCGTAATTATTTTTAGATACCCAGTGCTGTTTTCCCGACGTAGTCCGGGAATCTACTCATCCCAATCTTCTTGGCATAAATGAGCTGAAAGACAAAAATTAATGCACTTCTTATGATTAGTTGAATAAGTTAAATGAAAAATAATTATAAATGTATATCGTAATTATTTTAAGATTCCCCGTGCTGATTATCCGGTGTTGCCCGGTAGAATCTACTTATCTCGATCTCCTTGGCATAAATGAGCTAAAAGACAAAATTCGTTATTGTGAGTTATCCGTAAACAAATACCCGCCGTGTGCTGCTTTGTTTGTACAGGAATCTACTTATCTTGATCTTCTTGTCATCAATGAAAGACAAAAATGGTTATCGTGAGTTTTCCGTAAGAAATAAACATATGCTGTCGCGGAGTTTTTTGTAGAGCTTTTTGAGATATTCAATTCTGTGTACATTAATTTTGTATGTATTTGTTATGCTTTAGACAGCGTAAGCCATTTAAGCGTCCAAAAAGCTACTTTTTTCACGTTTTCCACTACAAAGGGCGATTTTAAGGTTGTAGGAGTTGAGTATCACAACTATCTTATAGCCTATGTTCATCCCGGGAATATTCTGAACATTTTGCAAAAAGCCCCATCACAATCGGATCAACGGTATAGTCGCGCAAAAAGTACGAACAAACAAACTAATAAACCAACAAACAAACAAACATTCATTTTTATGTTAGATTTGTTTACATAGTTGACTACATACATAAATAGAAAACTTATTTACGTATATGACATTCGTCTGATGATACAGTGCATTTAAACAGCTGTTACGAATGTTATGAAAATTAATATTTATGAAAATCATATAAAATTTTGATAGTTTCGTTTATTAAATATGTAAAAAAAATGAAAATAGTTCTACTGTCATCCATTCCATAGGAGATACTGAGGACCAACAAGCATATTCTATTGAGTAACACTAAGAAGGGAACTGACAACCATTACATGCCGAAACCTATCTTGAAATTTCTCCAAGAGAAGCGTTTTCATGTACCAAGACCGTGTCCAAAAAAGTATCTGCCCCTTTTAACTGCAAGACACAGAAATCAAAGCCAGAATCCAGCAATCGCAACCATCTATAGCAGATGGACGTCACTACTTGAGTAAGAGCACAATGGAGTGAGGCGGAAAGCGGCGTAGAATGCAGGTAGCAAGAGTAATCCAATATACCAAGTCAGGTGTTGTATTACTTCCCTATAGTTTAAATGAGGGATTTTAGTGATTTGCAATTAAAAGTAGCATATATATATATATATATATATATATATATATATGTGTGTGTGTGTGTGTGTGTGTGTGTGTGTGTGTGTGTGTGTGTGCGGCCTTGTTACATCACAATGCTTCTCTGAAAGAAAATTCAAGGTAGGTTTCGGCATGCAATGGTTGGGTCTGGAAGTAAACATCAATAACTAAAATAGAAATGCATCATACAATGGAAATGGACAGTTAATGACAAATGAGGGAAATGTTCCAGAAGTGGTTGAATTAAAATATCTAGGAACAATAATTACAAACAGTAATGAGGTGCAGTAACAAATTAAACATAGGTTCAATTCTGGAAATGCTTGCTATAATGAATTACAGGGACTCTTGTCATCCAAATTTCTCTCAAAATAGTTTAAGAGGAAATATATGAAACTGTTATTCTTTCAGTTCAATTATAATATGTATTGGAAACACGGACTACTACTTTAAGGGATAGTGAAAGAACGCGAGTATTTGAGAATTAAGTTCTTAGGAAAATTTTTGGACCGAAGTGAGATGAACGGATTGGCGAATGGAGGAAACACAGGGAGCTATATGATCTTATGGGTAACCGAATATAATAAGAGAAATTGGGTCTCGTAGAATGCGATGGGTAGGATATGTAACATGAGTGAGATTTGAAAAAGGGGCATGGAAACTCTGTACGAAAACCAGTGGGAAAGCGCCCACAAAGTAAGCCAAGAAATAGGTGGGAGAATAACATTAACGATGACTTGAAGGAGATAAATTATGCAGGGGATGATTGGAAAATATTAGCTAAAGATAGGAATGTATGGAGAGCTTATGTCCGCGCGGTCATGAACCAATGAGTTCGAAAGTGCCAGTGAGTTAGTTACTATGCAGTTCTGATTACTTTAGCCGCTTTTGAGGGGTGTATGGTGCGGTAAGAGGGGAAGGCGAGTTGCTGATACTACCAGCAACTACCCTCAGTTTAGAAAACATAATAGTTACTACATATTGAGTTTTCATATTTACTAGTTCTCTGGTAGTGAATATTTTTATTGTCTAGTAAGTTTAGAGTGTTCATTATAGGATAGCGCCGTTTTTGTAACAATTAATTTTATTTTTATTATTTATAAGAAAATGTTTTTTGCTTGGCTACTAGTTTCCTCCCCCACTCGGCAATGTTCCCTCCTGCCACGCGCCAAGACGGCTACCTATAGTTAGTCACCCATTAGAGTAATATGACCTGTCCATCTCAGTCTGCTTGATTTTTTATCAACGCCACTCATGTTGTCTTAAGACATTCCTTGGATTGTCTCCTGCCATAGGCGGAATTGGAACCCAATTCTGAGGGGCGTCTGGAAGGCAGAGTTAAGTCATCCCGATTGATAGATGATAAATGATAATGAATCACCATAAGAGTCCTTAAACCTAAACTTAACCTAAATTCCAGTCTATGGGCAATTACAGAAATAATTTCTTTACGGAAAAACTTGTGTGGTGTGACCGGGAATCAAACTCGGGACTTCATGTACTGTATTCAAAAGCTCTACTCTAGACGATGAAGCCGACACCTGACGTTATTAAGGAGTAGACGAAGAAGAACAACAACAACAACGATCCTTGATTATTTTTAATTATTGTTGCCCGCATCCAAAGTTTTTTGACAATCGTTTTCGACATCATGTCGTAGCCTTTTTTCAGGGATAATTGGATATTTCCACCTTTTCATAAGAACTCGTGTAATTTATATTGAACTGTTCATAAATGAATGGGGCACGTCGTAGTGAGGTTATTTGAATCAATATACTGCAAGCCGGAAGGTTCCGTGTTCGAGAACCGATGGTGTCAGGGTTTTTAAACCGTCCTAAAAAGTCTGGGGACGATTCAGCCTATATCAGAAATTGGTACCAGTCTTAATTTCTGGGGGTAAAAACGACTGTCTCACAGGGCTGACAACCCGGCTGTTAACTTGTAACAATTATCTAGAAAAGTAGGACACTTAATCCCCTACTACTCCGAGGGCCTCTTAAGGCCTGTAGTTGTATCACTTTATCTTTTTATGTACACTAACTCATTGGCACTATCGAACCCGTAGGTTCATGGCTGCACGGACATAAGCTCTCCACATATCCCTATACTGAGCTAATGATTTCCAATCATCCCCTTTATAATCTGCTTCTCTCAAATCATGGTTAATGTTATTCTCCCACCTCATTCTTGGTCCACCAATTGGGCGTTTCCTCTGGTTTTCCTACACGAAGCTTCCATGTACCTCTTCCATTCCTCATTCGAGCCACATGTCCTATCCATCGCAGTCTTCGAGGCTTAATTGTTCTTATTATATCTGGTTTCCTATAAAGATCATATAGCTCACTGTTATGTAGTATTCTCCATTCGCCTGTCTGTTCATCTGTCTTAGGTCCAAAAACGTTCCTAAGAACTTTATTCTCAAATAGTAGTAATATTTTCTCCTACCTTAAAGTAAGACACCATGTTTCGCATACATATAACTGGGAGAATATCAGTTTTACATATTTTCAGTTTAATGTTTACTCACTTTATTGAATAAGACTAGAAAAGAAACTATTTTGAAGTTTTACAAAGTATTGGCAGTTCCATCTCTTATCTATGGATGTGAAACTTGGACATTAACAAAGGCAGATAGTAAACAAATAGAGGCTCCTGAAATGAAGATGTTGAGAGCAATAGCAGGATACCAAAGGACCGATAAAAAGAAAAACGAAGATATAAGAACAGAACTTAATATATTTAATCTCTGTGAAAGAATAAAATATTATCAAAATGCTTATCTTCAGCACGTACTACGAATGAATGAACAGCGCATACCAAGAAGAATGTATAATTATAAACCAAAAGGGAGAAGAATGTTTGGAAGACCATTGAAGAGATGGAAGGACCAATTCGACCTTTAATGAGATCGGAACAGGCCATTGGGCTTAATCCTTGTTGTTGATGATGATGATGATGATGATTATGATGATGTTTACTTTAATAGAAGTTGGGTAAACAAGAAACCAATAAATATTAGTTAATATACCGTAATTAAATAATTTAGTAGATTAAATCTATATATCTTAACCGTAGAATTTCATTAGTAAGAAAGGACCGTCGATATGACAGCGTTCTCAATGTTTTCCAGACACATTAAATGGTGCTTATTGGAGGTGAAAATTGAGTTTTTCTCTCTCTCTCTCTCTCTCTCTCTCTCTCTCTCTCTCTCTCTCTCTCTCTCTCTCTCTCTCTCTCTCTCTCTCTCTCTCTCTCAGTCATATTTTAAAGCTTTGGTTTTTATATGCGGAAATATCATTGGATATTTCCACAGATTCCAATAGTCGTGAGGTCTTTGGTATTCAAATGTCGTTCGTATATCTAGGCCTATATCCGCATGGAATCGCACGAAACACCAATATTATACGCTGAATAGTAAAGAGGACATTTTTCACTTCAAGGATCATCATTTGCGTGAAACGATGGGAGAATAATGGGAGGGGGTGAAAAGTAATGGGTGTGAGCAAGGTTTCGACCCTCCATCCTTATAACAACTTCTAAGATGGTGCTCAGGTCTTCGCGGTGTAAAGAATTCACCCTTGAATGGTTAGCAAGAAATGAAGAAATATTATACCTACTGGTAACAAAATTTTACGAGTATAGTCATAATCTATGGAAAGTCTATAAAATCTTTTGCTAGTCATTGGAATAGTACTACCTGTCCTGAAAATGTAGAGTTGACAGATACACCGTGTACATAAAGCAATTTTTTGCACGATGGTGCGTTTTGTTGTACTTACAAGAATGGCGACCATGATTGAAAATTCAATTTCCTAAATTTCGGGGTTGCCAACCTTAAATAACTATACGGTAATATTACAAATTACCTGCTTAGGGCGGGAAGTAAAACCACTGCCATTTATGTATACTACGTACAATCCATCCATCCATAGTAATTCTGCCCGAAGGCAGGTCCTTCACTGCAATCATAGCATTTTCATGCTATGCTTGCAGCTTTACTAGGGAATTGTAGGTGTGGTAGCTTCCCGTTGCTTTCCACACCGGTGAAGGATGATGATGATGATGGCCATATGATTTCGGGGACCGTTTGGGCGTTAAAGTTCCCAGACATTTGTCTTACAGGTGAGGAAAAACCCCGATAAAAAAACTCACCCAAAAAAACTGCCCCGACCGGGGATAGAACCTGGGCCCGCTGCGTGACAAGGCAGCACGCTACCTCGAGACCACATCGGTGGACATTACGTACAATGTATATACAAAAAATATATATCCAAAAGATAGTGTTAATATACGTTATACGAAACAAATCACCGCATTTTAATTGAACTGAGCTTTATTTAAAACAATATTAAACAATAAATTCGTACTTCCGCCATTTAATGTCTGGTGTCACGGCCTGCTGTAGTCTCAACTAAATTATTTTCGGTATTTAGTGTATTACATTGGCCAGACTGCTAACGTCAGTCAGTAGTGTATAACTAACTCACTGGCACTATCGAATACGTAGGTTCATGGCCGCGCGGACATAAGCTCTCCATACATCCCTATCCTGAGCTAATGTTTTCCAATCATTCCCTATATAATCTACTTCCCTCAAATCGTAGTTAATGTTATTCTCCCATCTCATTCCTGGTCTACCAACTGGGTGTTTTCCCTCTGGTTTTCCTACCAGAAGCATGTCTTTCATTCCCCATTCGTACCACATGTCCTGCCCATCGCAGTCTACGAGAGCCAGTTGTTTATAATGAACGCAAATATTTTTAACAAAAATCTTATTGTTTTACATTTATTATTTTGAAAACACCATCGTACAAAAAATAATGTACAACACACGTTTGTAAAGTTATTTTTCAGAATCTCGGATATTAAAAACCTCGCTATCGCTCGGTTTTTAAGCATTTCCTCTCTTCTGTAAAAACCAATCCCCAACCTCGCATTGTAATATGCTATTAATTACTTAATAATTACTAGAAATGGAACAATTCCATCGTAAACACGATGTCAGCGTATAGATTATGCGACCATTGTACATGACATGAGAGACAAAAGGTTAGAATAGTTTTCTGCACCGTCTGGTTACAGCAACAGTTTAGAATAACTACTTTTAATTAGTTACTAGGTAATACCCGGCGTGCGCTGCTACGCCTTAATAAATGAAAGTTATTGTGCTTTTATGTTTAGTTGAAAAAGTAAGAGGAAAAATAATTATACATTTATATTTTAAGGTAACCCGTGCTGATAACCCGGCGTTGCCCGGAAATTTACTTATCCCGATCTTCTTGACATAAATGAGCTGAAATACGAACATTAATGTGTTTGATGTTTAGTTAAATAAGTGGGAGGAAACATTTATACCGTAATTATTTTTAGATACCCCGTGCTGTTTACCCGGCGTTGTCCGGGAATCTACTCATCCCGATCTTTTTTGGCATAAATGAGCTGAAAGACAAAAATTAATGTAGGCCTATTTCTTATGATTAGTTGAATAAGTGAAATGAAAAATTATTGTAAATGCATATCGTAATTATCTTAGATTTCCCATGCAGATTATCCGGTGTTGTCCGGAAATCTACTTATCTCGATCATCTTGGCATAAATGAGCTAAAAGACAAAATTCGTTATTGTGAGTTATCAGTAAAAGAATACCCGCCATATGCTGATATGCTTGCACAGGAATCTACGTACTTGTCTCGATCTTCTTGGCATCAATGAAAAACAAAAATGGTTATTGTAAGTTATCCGTAAGAGAAAAACATATGCTGTCGCGGACTTTTTTGTAGAACTTTCTGAGATATTCAATTCTGTGTACGTTAATTTTGTGTATTTGTTATGGTTTAGGCAGCCTAAGCCATTTAAGCGTCCAAAGAGCTACTTTTTCACGTTTTCCACTACAAAGGGCGATTTTTAAGGGTGTAGGAGTTGAGTATCACAACTCTCTTATATCCTATGTTCATCCCGGGAATCTCCTGAACATTTTGCAAAAAGGCCCATCACAATCGGATCAACGGTATGGCCGCGCATAAAGTACAAACAAACAAATAAACCAACCAACCAATCTTCTCTTCCACTCACCAGGACAAACATATGAAATTTAAATACAAAAATGTACAATATAATTACATACTAAACAGTAGACTGAACAATAATAAAAATAATATCTAACAATACAATAAAATTAAAGACAATTAAAATTAAAACTAATGAAAAAATATATTCTGTATATTTTTTCTAGAAAATCATCATGAGACGCAGTAATTTACTTGATGACATTGAAGACAGATGCCAGTCCGAAAGATCTCCTCAACTGTAATTTTATAGTTACGTCAAAAGCCCACCGCTGCGCTGTAGTCTCGGAGTAGCGTCGCTGTCTAGTGCGCAACGGGTTCTCGATCCTCGATCGGGACAAATTTCTTAGATGATGTTTCCTTTCGGGGTTTTTCCTCTCTAAGAAAGAAAATTTTAAGGTCCAATCGGTCCCCGAACATCATCTGGCCATTATAAACATATTACATTCGCCATATTCGGTATGAATATGTTTTTGTTGTCTCGGAGATGGCCCCGGATTGAGCTGTTCAAGTCAATCTGGGAGACCCTCAAATATTCTTGTGTGTGTTGGATCGAAAGTTTAAATTCTTCTCCCGAAAGGTCGTGCCACTTAAGGCCCGGGTATGTGTGGCATGTAAAATTTATTTATTTACTTATTTAGCCTGGTGGAGTTAAGGTCATGTGCCTTCTCTTCCACTCACCAGGACAAACATATGAAATTTAAATACAAAAATTTACAATAACACATACTAAACAGTAGACTGAACAATAAAAAAATAATGTCTAACAATACAATAAAATTAAAGACAATTAAAATTAAAACTAATGAAAAAATATACACAAAGGAATAACAGCTCGAATCTACTATAAAACAAAAATAAATACAAAGAAAGTAATAAACTGTAATGAATTAATGTATCGTGTATATATATCCATCCATAGTAATTCTGCCCGAAGGCAGGTCCTTCACTGCAATCATGGCATTTTCATGCTATGCTTGCAGCTTTACCTCGAGAACACAACGGCGGATATATATATATATATATATATATATATATATATATATTTCGTGTCACGTTGTTTGTCCGCGATGGAATCCTAAACTGCTGAACCGATTTTAATAAAATTTTGCACACTGTGTGCAGTTTCATCCAACTTGAGACCTAGGGTAGTTTATAACTAAATTTATAGTCGCATTATTTTTTATTGCAAATTATTTGTTTATTATTTAACAAAGAGTTATCTATGAGTTCCATACGATTCTAACAGATGGCGGTGTAAGGTAATTTGGTAAGGTATTTGGTTTATTATTTAACAAAGAGAGATCCTGGTGGCTGTGCTTTTTGTTGCAACCGCGAATTTCAATTGAATTACAAATATTTATTATTTTATAATTTAAGTGTGTTTGTGTTTATTTTATTTTCAATATATTGATAATATTAATTTCGTGTGTAAGTATTAGTTTTAAGTAATCTGGCTGAAAGACAGCAACTTAATTTAAATGTAACTGGACCGAGAAGGGACATTGAACAATATGGCGAATCAGTTCTAGAGACCATGAATGATAAGATATCAAGTGAATTTCCGCAAATTGGTATAGGCCTATGTGACATAAATCTTACATTTAAGAAGAATGTCAATTTAAAAATATATGAAGGTCCTAAGGAACGGAATAACAGAACTGTTAAGTTAGTCTGTTAATTATAATAATATGCCTAATATTACAGAAACAATATCCATGCCTCAATTAAATAAAAAATAAAATGACTATAATATATCACAATATGATATTACTATACAGAGACTTCTTGATGATGATGAGAATCCAAACTGCCAACAAGTTCGTAGAAAAAAACGAAAGTATAATGAAATCAGCAAGCCTCCTCAAAATATTCCATCAATAAACATGTATAATCCTTATGATACACTTATGGATGATACTGAGAATGCAGACAACATAAATTCATCTCAATCAACAAAACCACTTCCACATAAACCACCACCCATATTTATACCGGGTGTAGTTAACGTACCAGAACTAATAAATTGTGTAAAACAAAAACTTTCTGACTCAGATTTCTCATACAAAATGTATAAAGAAGATGTTAAAATCCTGCCAACCTCTACTGAAGCTTACAGATGGTTGGTGAGATTGCTAAATGAGAATAATGCAAAATATCACACGTATCAGTTAAAACAGGAAAGGGCTTTCCGAGTAGTTCTTCGTAATATACATTACTCTATAAATACAGAGAGTATTGTTGAGGAATTGCTAGAACTAGGACATCGAGTTCGTAACATATATAACATTCGACACAGAGTTACAAAGGAGTCATTACCACTTTTTTATATTGATTTGGAGCCTCAATCCAATAACAAGGAAATTTACCAAATTGAATCATTACTACATGCAAAAATTAGCTTTGAACCACCTTATAAAAAGAAGGATATGGTATGGTTCAGTGTCTACTCTATGATTTGTTGGATTTGTTTCCGCCCCGAATAGCAGAATAACTATTAAAACATCGAAAAAATTAACGTAAAAATATTTAAGGGCGATACGAAGTTCGCCGGGCCAGCTAGTATATATACAGGTTGTAACAGGACCTCATCAACAAAATGATAGTGATGATAGGCCATGCAGAGAGGATCATTTTTTTGTGAAGGAACATATAGTCGCAAACACGTCGTTTATGAGTTACGCGCAGATGAAGGTGTTCCCCTGTAAGGGTCGGAATTGAATACAAACAAATGTACACGTATCATTTTATTGAAAGAGACATGTTTTTACAATAAGCGTTCAAACAATAAGTGTTTTGACTATGTCAAATAGAATCCTGCCATAATCGGCCGTGCTGGCTGATCGCTGCTGCGACGATATCAAACATGCAATGAGGCACATGGTGGACTGTTTGAACACTTATTGTAAAAACATGACTTTTTCAATAAAATTATACGTGTATAATTGTTTCTATTCAATTCATGGCATTTTCATACTATGCTTGCAGCTTTACTAGGGAATTGTAGGTGTGGTAGCTTCCCGTTGCTTTCCACACCGGTGAAGGATGATGATGATGATAATGATAAGGATGATGATGATGGTCATATGATTTCGGGGACCGTTTGGGCCTTAACGTTTTCCTGACATTTGTCTTACAGGTGAGGTTAACACCTTCATCTGCGCGTAACTCATAAACGACGTGGACTATATGTTCCTTCACAAAAAAATGATCCTTTCTTCATGGCTTATCATCCCTACCGTTTTGTTGATGAGAGCCTGTTACACCCTATATATATGAGACATTAGGTACAGCTATTGGTAAATCTTAATACTATTTTTATTGCATAAAGGAAAAGCAAGTTATTATTGATTTTTAAAAAATATATTGGTGAGATGTTTCTGTTAATAATTTTATTATCAGTTTGTTTTTGAAGGATGGTAAAGTTTGGCAGTCTCTGGCATAGGGTGGAAGAGAATTCCATATTCTAGCAAGAGAAATTGTAAAAGATTTCGAGTTATAGCTAATGTGATGGGGAGGGTATAAAGGACAATGTGCTGATGGGATCGGGTATCTAATTTATGTGTATCAGAGAGCCTAACGAAGCGGTGTGATAAATAATTAGGTAATGATCTAATATTTTATAGGGAAGAGATAGGGAATGGACGGTTCAACGATATTTTAGACGAAGCTATGACAACATTGTTCCAGGAATGGTGTAACAAGATCAAATCTACGAATACCACAAATAAAACGTATGCTTGAATTATGAACTCATTGAAGTCTTTGGGTAAGAACAGTATTTAGGTCTGTAAAAAAGAGTATCACAATAATCAAAATGGGACATTGCAAGTGTTTCTATATTTCTACATTTTCCTACAGAGTACCTATAAAGTGAGGAGTTAAAGTAAGCTGGAGAAGAAGAAGTTATCTCAATAATGATAAAAAATTATTCTTAAATCTAGAACAAGCAGTTTTGTTTTGAAATTGATCTAATTCAGAATACCAATTATACGAACTGATATGACAATATTATTAAGACTATTTAACTCATGCCCCAAATGGGAGTCAATGACCAATCACGTTCCAATGATTTCTGTTTTACAACCAATCAGAGTCGTGTTTCACCAAATATTTATCAGTGTTATAATTACCATATTAAAGAAAGTTCCTCCTTACAATATTGCGTTCCTTTGGCAATAAATAGTATGATCTGGTTGCAGTGATAAACAAAAGAAGCAGTAGAAGCGTACCTATCGTTTCTCATTTGTTTTGAAACATCGCCGTTTACATTAAATATATAAATATTTTAAAATAACTATAGTTAAATAATGATTTGTGAGTAAACAGCTTAATTTTATTCGTTAAATAGTCCTAACAAATGCCACTCTTGATTTCCAAATTATCTAGATAAATTCACTCCTCACTTCGTGAGTCGTGAATTTATCGATAATTTGGAAATCACTCGTGGCATTACTTATGAAGATCTAACTGTAAGTTCGTAATAAGCACTAGCTAAAATGGATAATGTCTATTCATTTTTGTCCTGGACTCTATTTTGTATTGAATTGAATATTATGGTTTCTTGCAATAATTCCCACAGCCCATTCTTCCCCGTTCCACCACGCAATACGTAACAGTTGGTCAGTCGTTAAATGGAATCCTCCAGTGATTTATGTTTGAGATTTTATTAAAATTTTAATAACGGATCCTTTATGAATAATAATAAAGTCACTGCATCACTAGCTTAAAAAAAGAGCGAATATTTTATCGGAAAGCAATTACAGCCAGAACACGAGATATAATTTTATATAAGAATTAAATGTTTAAAAAATATATATATTATTTCTTACTGTGAGTATGTCTCATGACCTTTCAAGGTCTTATAACGTAACTG
Organism: Diploptera punctata; assembly: GCA_030220185.1. NCBI lineage: Eukaryota > Metazoa > Arthropoda > Insecta > Blattodea > Blaberidae > Diploptera > Diploptera punctata. Next base: position 99,476 of record JASPKZ010008313.1, read on the forward strand.
ACAAATGAAACATTACCGCTACCATTTACAATATATCTAATAATTACAAAAGCTGAAGCAACTTTCGCCAATTAATGAATAAAACGTACACTTCCAAAATAAATAATACACATTACTGCTAACTGCAGGACTATTCAGAAAGAAGGAACAGACTTCAAACATTTATGTCTTCCAAACTACAAAAAATGTAAACACAGTTCGAACGTTCCTGGAAAGAGAAAAGTTCAAATTTCAATATTTTGTGTATTTTTTACACTGTTATTCTTTCTTGTTGTACCTTATTGTTTTACCTTTTTTGTTAACTTTCTTGTATCCTCACACGTATACACAAGGACAGCAGCACACCCAGACCCAAGGTGGAGATTTAAAATCCCCTACTCCGCCAGGAATCGAACCCGGGTCGCCGGAGTGGAAGGTAAGGACTCTACCGACTACGCCACTGCGACGGACATATTTCTTTCTTTTTTGTTTTCTTTCGTTTACACTGTTCTTCCTTTTTGTTTTACCTTTGTTAACCTTTTTATCTTATTCACACATACAAACACAAGACAGGACACACACCCAGACCCAAGGTGGAGATTTAAAATCCCCTACCCCGCCGAGAATCGAACCCGGGTCGCCGGAGTGAAAGGTAGGGACCCTACCGACTACCCGACTACGCCACGGCGACGGACTGTATTCAATATGAGTACCATGTGTTACACGACAAATATCAAAACGGTGGCTCATTTCTTGTCACACACGAATCAGCTGGTCTCTAGTTATCGAATTCAGAGTTTCAGCAATTCGATGTCGCAGATTTTCAAGAAATGTCAAGCATGGGGGGTAAAAACAAGGTATTTTTTACACAACTCCACAGATGAAAATCACACGGGGTTAGGTCGGGTGATCTGGGAGGCCACCGGCAATGAAGTTGATCTTCTGCTTCTCCTCTTCCAATCCAACGTCCTGTTGTGTCGCCATTTTAATAGAAACAATCAACATGACAAATAACAGCGCCAATGCGACCGTCATCAGAACTTCAAACTTTTCTCTTTCTAGGAGCGTTGGAATTGTGTTTCTATTGTTTGTAGTTTAGAAGAAATAAATGTTTTGAGTCTGTTCCTTCTTTCTGAAGAGCCCTATATAAGAAAGGTTACTTAGCATATTTTGGTGAAAAACTCGGCGACCAATCTAAATCATGGAGTCAACATGTCCATCTATAATGACATAACAGCCCAATGTTGGGCTTTAGTCTCTCCTTTGTTAAGAGTTATTAGACCAAGTTAATTTAGTTACGCTATTTCCGTAAAGATGTCATTAATTGTAAGCAATCAACTTACAAACCCAATGAGACATCTAGTAGCCAACTATGGTATTACTAGAATGAAAAGGCCTCTTTATTCAGGCTTAAGGCTATTTTACGAGCCTGAAAACTTTCTGTCTCAGGACCCACGGCTTCTTTCCCGGAGGAATATTTCCATCCTCAAAAATCATTCAATCCCGGCCGGGTTTGAACCCGCGACATTCGGGACCAGAATCAAAGAATATAATCACTAGTCCACCGGGCCGGCATGGAGTCCACATACTGTGTGTAATTCATGTAATGTGAATATGAATCAATGATTAAAAGACAAGCGCAACTCATTAAGTTTTGGCGTTTTACATTATGTCCGCGGTGGACTAGTGGTTATGCTCCTTGCCTCTGGTCCCGAGGGTCGCGGGTTCAAACCCGGCAGGGGTCGATGGATTTTTTAGGACGGAAAAATCCAAGGAGCAAGTCCTCCGGGAGGGACTTTAAGCCGTGGGTCCCGAGTCTGAAGATTTTCAGGCTCGTAAAAAATCCTTAAGCCTGAATGAAAAGGCCTCTAAGCAAAATTTACCGAATTCTCCCGTTCTAGTACTACCTTGATTTCCTAGATGTCAGTATGAGGCGGAACGCTGACCACGTACCACTCAAAAAGACATCTATACGAAAACAAGTGTAACTACAGTAGCATGGTTCAAATTCTTCTCTATAGGGGGAGAGCGCCTAAATCTCTGTAAAGGGAAAACATAGGCTTACAATACAATACATTATGTTATTTGTGTTTATATGTGAAGGGCGTAAATAATACAAACAGGCACTCCGTAACATGTCCAAATTTAAAACATGCTATTCGCTCGGTTCCTCGCAGTGATGGTGTGTCAGTTCCGCTACCCTTTCAGCTGCTTGAAGACATACGTGTAGATTCATCATCCTCTGAAATTCTTTCTTAGAGTAGAAAGAGATTTCAGTTTTTACAGTACCGAAACATTATCATCGCACAAAATATTGTTACAAAGTGAACTCAATATCTTAGTCAGGGACTTGTATCTCTCAAAAATCGGTGTAGAATTATAAGGATCACTATTGAAAGGAATATATTTTCTTGTCCCAGGCGCTGCTTTCTCGTTATACAGACATAGAGATTCAGAGTTTGTAGTTTTATTTTCCAACATAGAAGAATGTCTGTACTGCAACAATATTAAGGGTTTAATTAATGATCTTGCTTTTGAATGATCCCACTGTTTGGATATTTTTGATGATAGTCCTTTAAGAAGCCTTGATGCAGTTCTACTCAACAATGATAATGTACTTCCCTTTATACCTGTTCACTTAAGCCTAAATGTAACGATGATACAAAAGGATCAATATCAATACCAAGACTGTTCAAATGGCGGACCTCCAAGCCATTTAAAATGGTGCCCGAAGTTCTCTCTTACTTTAATGACATTTAATGTTATTTTTCATTATTTTTTTCAAAAGGATTTTAAGAGCTCTCGTTCACTTTATGGACCATCGTTTTTTTAATAGCTTCATATGAACCTGTTAGGCATTATATTAGTCACTGTTTCTTTGCAATTAATTCTGCATTTATCGATTCTGCACTGTGATAAACACGTTCATCCACCGAACAACTCGTAGTAGCGAGAGAAAGTTTATTTATGGCACCATGTCGTGTAAGCAAGAACAAGGTTAATGAAATGAATTTTCCCTCCTCTATACCTCTTCCTCCGATTGTGCTTTCTAATAGTCACATTGAATAGGTAGTCTATTCTACTTGTAGAAATAATTATTTTTCCTTCATGAGTACTTATTAAAGTGTATTTTTATGACAATTTTCGTAAAATAATATATTTTATTTTCAGTCTGCGGTCCTCGATCTGAGTAGAAAATATATTTCTGGTTCCCAGATTCTTTACAACTGAACACAATGACCATGAGCATATCTGGACTCTATGCAGCGACGTTAAGGTCTTCTATAGTCCAGCCGCTGAGTCTCCGGCCTTGACGTTTTCACGACAGTCTTGCCGATATGGATATTCAGTGGGAGCGGCCGCTTTATTTACGCGGTTAGCAGAAATACAGCCGACAACATCGCAGCAATTTCAAACCTTACTAGTGGCGTCAAGAGTAGTGATTGGTTGTGCCAGACGTCCACTCTCTACAACTATTTCCTTGTTGGCAGTAGAGAACTAATTTCTCCATTTACCCATCGTACAATCTAAACATCAGGGCCGGTGACTCAGCGGCTGGGCTTTAGGTCAGCAATCAGGCTGCCCGAAGTTTCCTGCTTCCTGTGTCAATGAAAGAACAAAGATCGTTCTCAACACTCTAATAAAGAATTGGGCTTCAATATCAGACCTTGAACCCGGGGGGGAAATGTGTTGCTTGAATCGCTTATTCCTAGAGGGGGGAAAAGGTATTTTATCTCCACTTCATATTAAACTGGAAAAATGAGGCAATTTGTTACCAGCCTTGGCAATGAAAGCAACATAATTCCAAGTCTAAAACTGAATTTCTTAGGAAGACCGAGGCAAAAATAAAGTTGATATATTCGAAGGGCAACAGATACGCGATTTAGTGAAAGATTAAAATTTCTCTACTACCATGATGATTTTTAGTGCATAACTAAAAACTTTCTAGAAAACAAAAAAAAAGCTAAAAATTACGAAGAAATTGCTAACGAAAACTTTTCAAACATCAAAGCATTGGCTTCTTAAATGAGTGTTATACTTATATAATTATTTCCCTCAAAATCTTGGTATTATCAGTGAGGAGCAGGTTAAAAAGTTTAACCCATATCAAAACAATGGAAACGAGGTATCAAGACAAGTGGAATGAGTCTATGATGACGGATAATGTCGTTGATGCATAGAAAAGGAGTTTCTCAGACTCATAGCAGACATCAAAACGGCTAAAGATTTCTAAGAGATATCTAGACAATCGTATAACAGTAGAATCAATATAAAGTTTTTATACTAGTTAATTAAGGTTTTGTAGTTGTCTTGACACTTTCATAACTAAGATTATCTCATATTTCACCAAATTTCTTGGGTAAGAAATTGCAAAAAAAAAATAGATCTGATACAAAAATTCTGAAGTATAGATTCGGATTCAGGACTCTTCAATGTACAAACACAGTTATTTTTCTTGTAAAACAAAAAGACAGATTAAAAATATGTATCATCGATATGCCTCCATTCGTCTCTCTCTATTCCTATAAATCCTCACTCCCAAAAGCTCTCTTGAATTCCTATGCATGACATCACTCTATCTTGCTTTGGGTGTCCTTAGCCTTGTGTTATAAAATTTACCATTCAACACCTTTCTTGGGACTATCCCCTCCTTAATTCTTTTTACATGGCCAACCCACTTCATTTAGATCTCTATAGCCTAATTATATAATCATATTATATAGTTCCCTATTCCATCTAAAGCGACAGTGTCCATATTTCATCTCATTTCATTATACGGCAAAACAAAACTAAATGGTTTCACTTTTTTTAATTTTTCGAACTCTTAATAACACAATTTCCATTCCATTTTGATACTGATTGACAATACTGATCGGTGCTCATTTGTTCGTTATTACGTCATATTGTAAAGGGATGACTGCATATTCATAACTTTAAGTTTATAGGCCTACGATGATTAACATACTTGTTGGCAAACTTTATCTTGATGTTAAATTCTGTAATTTGTACGATTCAAAGTAAAGTATGAATGCAGGAATAGTTTAGTCACGGGGGAATAGTTCAGTGACGTAAATAACCATTATTTTTATTCCTATGTTATCTTTAAATAGTTTTTATAGCATTACATACAAACGAGGCCATTGTTTATATTTTAAGCCTCTTTTTTGTATGGCTGTTAAATACATACATGTAAAACAATTATCCAGCAAAAAAATCGGTAATTATTTACTTGTTAATCAACGACTTAATCCAACCTGAATCGTTCAAATGAACGGACGATTCAGATTCAGATAGTTAAACGTAGGTTATGTTACGTGGGAACCATCCCATACCTCGACCACCGCCCTTAAAGGGAAATTCCTTATATACATGAGATTCAAAGCCATTTAAACTCAAAACGGGTAATCTTGATAGCAATGGTAATTATAGTGACGTCAGAGTGTAAAATACACAGTACTTTTGCTAGCGTCATTTTCTAACATTTGCTAAAGGCTATCCGCTCTTAAAGTGATCCTCATCAAAACAAAACCATGTGACCTGCTCGCTTTTCATTGGTTATGAACATCGACGTACAATGTAGAAGAAATAAGTACGCGAAAAAGTAGTTTCTTTCATTAAATTAAAAGTATGTCCTCTTAATATAGCCTACATGTTATTCTTCGTGAACGAAAATAATAATATTCAAAACATAGAAAATATTCTAAAATATACCGAATCAATAATTACAGCTTAAAATAGTTTATTACATATGGATGATGCATTTGAGTCATGCTTCAGTCGATTCTGATGCAACAAAATGACTGAAGGTGTCGAGTCTTCTGTTGCTGTGTCGCCATCTAAATTTTTAAAATACAAATCTGGCAAACCTTTGATTAGTGATCAAATAACAGTTATTTTAAATGTATTTCACAAGTTCAGTGAAAATCTCGCCAGCTTTCTTGTAATATATCCCATTCAACGATCATATGTCTTATATACCTCACACGTGCTTCCTGTCAATGTGAAGTAATTGTGGTGTGAATAGCGGAAGGATACAATTGGCGTTTGTTTATGTTAGGATCACTCTAAGAGCGGATAATATAGGCTATGCGTTATTCACATTGTTATCTGATATATAAAAATTAGTGTTTGTTTGTTTGTTTGTTTGTTTGTTTGTTTGTTTGTTTGTTCGTTCGTTCGTTCGTTCGTTCGGACTTTATGCGCGGTCATACCGTTGATCCGATTGTTAGGGGTTTTTTGCAATATGTTCTGTTCCCGGGATGAACATAGGCTAACTTATAAGAGAGTTGAGATACTCAACTTCTGCACCCTTAAAAAACGCCCTTTTGTAGTGGAAAACGTGAAAAAGTCCCTTTTTTACCGTTAAATGGCATATGCTGCCTAAACCATAACAAATACACAAAATTAATGTATACAGAATTGATTATCTCAAAAAAAAAACTCTACAAAAAAGTCCAGGACAGCATATGTTTATCTTTTACAGAGAACATACACTAGCCATTTTTGTCTTTCATTGATGCCAAGGAGATCGGGATAAGTATATTATCGGGCAAGCATGTGCTACCATACCATTCATCCGATTGTCATGGGGCTTTTTGCAAAATGTTCAGGAATTTCCTGAGAAGGTTATAGGTTATAATAGAGTTTTAATGCTCAAGCCGTTCACCCTTAAAAATCACCTTCTATAGTGTAAATGTGAAAAAAAAATTCGCTTTTTGTAAGTTTAAATCGCTAAAAATAATAACGATATAAATTTATATTTATTTTTTCTTTCACTTATTCAACTAACTGCAAAACACATAATGTATTTAGGCGTGGCAGCGCACGCCGGGTATTAGCTACTTACCTATATTAACATTAAAAATGTTGGAAGTAGTCAGTTTCCCAATAAAAGATATCTTAAAAGCTAACTAACCGAAATTCAACCTAATTAATAATAAATATTAGACCGGAAAGATAAATATTAAGTTAGTGCTAGTCGTGTTAATTGGCGTTTTAAATTAAAACCGATGAGCGCATAGGCCTATATGAAATACCATTGTTTATATATTTATGCTAATAGAAATGAGACCTATTGTATAGCTGGCTTAACTTGGCACAGAGAGAGATCATTGACCGTTTTAGTCCACATACAAAAGAAAGAACACACCCTGTTGTCTTAGGGCAAAAATAACTAATTTGTGTGAGTTATTAACTTTTTACATATTAAGAGCTATGTGTGTAAATATAAAATAAACTCAAATGTAATAGCTGAAATACTAATATTGACAGCAAGAAACAATTTCAAAATGGCGTCTATGCATACCGTTTGTTTATTGCCATGGTTATAATGAAATAGTCCACCTTTGATCGATCATTTGAATGAAATCCTTGGTAGATGACAAGTACATAATTATCGAAATTCGAGATAATACGGAAGAAAATTGTGTATATTCCAAGATACAAAAGTGATTTTACTCATCAGAGCTTCGAACGCAAACTCATATAATAAAACTTCAATTGTAATTCTTGTAATATAAATATCCATTCATAGTAATTCTGCCCGAAGGCAGGTCCTTCACTTCAATCATAGCATTTTCATGCTACGCTTGCAGCTTTACTAGGGAATTGTAGGTGTGGTAGCTTCCCGTTGCTTTCCACACCGGTAAAGGATGATGATGATGATAATGATAAGGATGATGATGAGGGCCATATGATTTCGGGGACCGTTTGGGCCTTAAAGTTTTCCTGACATTTGTCTTACAGGTGAGGAAAAACCCCGATAAAAACCTCACCCAGAAAAACTGCCCCGACCGGGGATCGAACCCGGGCCCGCTGCGTGACAAGACAGCACGCTACCTCGAGACCACAGCATTACCTTATTTCGTTCATTTTCTGTGGATAGTTTATTCTTTGTTACATCTCACCTTAAATAAAATAAATATTTAGTTCAGTAGATCAGAAATCACTAGACCGTCACATTTATAAACTTGAAACAAGCTTCTAAGGCAGATCTATTCCAAAATAACACACATTACACTTTTTTAAAGACTAGAGTTTCACACTTCGTGTTTATGTCCCAGAAACTGTAATTCATTAAATAAATGGAATTATTTGGAAAAAGGTTAAATGGAAAACGAAAATAAAAATTGTATTATAAAACATTAAAAGGAATTTGTGCGATACCCATTAGGGTATATATATAAAACATGAAATGTGCTATTAATTAAGGATTGTAGATTATTACTAACAGTAGAATTTATTTATATTTTGCCGGAAATAGATCATATTTACAATTAATTACGGTATTCTCTTCGATAAGTAAGTGAATGTATCCTCCTCCTCCCTCCCTCCCTCTCTCCCCCCTCTCTCTCTCTCTCCCTCCCTCCCTCTCTCTCCCCCTCTCTCTCTCCCTCTCTCTCTTTCTCTCTCTCCTCTCTCTCTCCTTCTCTCTCTCCCTCCCTCCCTCCCTCTCTCTCTTTCTCTCTCTCTCTCTCTCTCTCTCTCTCTCCTCTCTACTTCTCTCTCTTCTCCCTCCCTCTCTCTTACTCAATCTCTCTCTCTCTCTCTCTCTCTCTCTCTCTCTCTCTCTCTCTCTCTCTCTCTCTCTCTCTCTCTCTCTCTCGATGGTTCTGCGCCGTAGCCGATCTGTTTAAGACTTGGTGCTTTGGTGTAGATCTACGGGACATGTGCTGGTTGGAGTCCCACGAACGAAGAAATGTTCTCAAGGAATTGATGTCAATATGGGACCGGGGCCCACCCAGCATCATAAGGAATTTAGGTAACTGAAATAAATAGCGGCTTCAAGATGACAAAACCATCTATAATGCCTGGAGGTTCGACATGCTGACCATAAGTCACCCCTATACTAGCTGGATGTTCGTCCACCTTTGATTGACACATGTTGTGAGGCCAGCAGCAGTTGGTAGACCAAGGGCCTTCTAGGTCTGTCGTGTCATGCAGTTTTACTTATTAGACGCTTCAACTCGAAATTCGTATCGCTTCTTAGGATCTCTATGAATAACCTTACATAACATATTTTGGCAATTTTTAGTTTATCTCATTTTTTATGAGTTTTGCTTAATTTTGTGATTGTGATTATGAATACAGGACCGGTATAAAAACTTTTTTTTTTCAAATGTCGATTTTTCATGTTATAATAAAATCAATCTTAAAAAAATTAAAAACAAACAATATTGCATGCATATTTAAAAGATATTTAGAGAAATGTAATATTCAGTACGGGAATACGCCATAGCGTAATTGGTTAAGATTATACAGTAGGATCAGTAATTCGAGTCCCGATGGGTTTAGGATTTTTCAACTGACCGAAATCTTCTGGCGGAACCAAGATCTCAGGGCGACTCAATTTCTAACAAAAATGAGTACCAGATACATATTCTGGGGATAAAGGCAGGCATTTCGCAGGTCTGACAATCCATCTGACACCCAGTGTGTATTGTCTACCTCGTACTACCCCAAGGGTTTCCCAAAGCTTGTAGTGGGATCACTTTATCTTTTTAATATGCGTTACAGTCCATAAATGGGGGTAGAGTCTATAAGTACAAAATACTGAATAACAGTAGACTATATTGTCACAGATGACCAGAGTTTTTCCTTTTAAGTTATTTCGACGTAAATGAACACACAGATGTTGTTTAAAAATCTCACTTAACACTTTATTTCTTTCTATAAATTATCAGTAAACTTTTAAACACAATTGATCTTCTTCCAATGTTTATCTCAGTCACAATTATTTCACAGTCACTGATGAATCCGTTCACCACAATTTCTCTTACAGTTAACCTCTTGCCGTCCAACACAAGGCTGACTGTTGTCTTGCCTTCGCCTCCTTTATATAGGCGCGAGAAACTTTCTAGACTTAAGTTCGAAATGCTTCGAACCGTAGAAGCCTCTGGTCACCGATTTTTTCCGAAAGGGAAGGGAAATGTAGGTGGAGACGTATGGACCACTGCCCAGACCCTTCGGCCGGTTTGCGCGGACCTTTCAAATCGCGATTGGCGACTCGCAAATCTATTCTGACCAATGCGAAACCAATATTCTCTTCTTGCCCGCGTAATTTAAACGTTGCTATAAGACGCGTAACAATATTTTCAATATAACAATCCCGTCATTCAAAAATTACATCAGAACAGTTTTTCCTTTTGTGTGCTTTTTATCCCACTACACGTACTTTGTAATCATTCATTATAGCACAACTCCAAAGTCCCTGATACTTTTCTTCCATAACGTGTATTCCTCCTGATGAAAACTCTCACCATACTCCTTGCTTACATCTTCTAAATTTGGCCTAAATAATTCAATATGAGAAAATAAATAATGCATTTTCATTGACAATCTACATTTGACAAATAGTAACTCTGTATCAAATTCTCAATCAGTTCCTTGTAATTCTCATTTATTGTGTTGCCCAAAATCCATTCTACTACCATTCTAAAAGCGAACGTGAATTCTGCTCACCTACTCCACTGCCTTGCATTGTACACTCCATCAACGCTACTGGAAGGCAAGAGGAAAAATTACTTCACTGCAACCTCCTAATCTACTTGTTAAGATTATTTCGTTTACAGTATATTTTTATAGTGTTTCTGATATTGTTTCAACATATATATATATATGATATGAAAAGAAAAAAGAATGCTTGAGTCGGGATTTGAACTCGAGTCTCTAAAGTCTGTACGTTTAGCGCTCTAACCAACTGAGCTACCCAAGAATTCCAAGACAAACATACAATTTTCTTATACATGTAGTATTCTCAATTCACACAAGAATTGAGAATACTACATGTATAAGAAAATTGTATGTTTGTCTTGGAATTCTTGGGTAGCCCAGTTGGTTAGAGCGTTAAAAGTACAGACTTTAGAGACTCGAGTTCAAATCCCGACTCAAGCATTCTTTTTTCTTTTCATATCATATTTGCCTTCATTGTCAAATGTCAAAAATACATTTATAATATCTATATATATATATTGTAAATATGCTAAGGTTGTCATTTGGGTGAATGATCTGTATTTCAATTGCCCTGTATTAAATTAATAATAATAATAATAATAATAATAATAATAATAATAATAATAATAATAATAATAATAATAATAATACAATAACAATAATAATAACCATTCTAAAAGCTTCCCTAACATTAAATTCTGAAAGAGTCGTTACATGTTCAAGTTATTTAGTTTATAATATCACTCGAATCAGAGACCCTGTAAAAATTCCATCTTTTACTTTTGCTCCCGATAAGTTCGGAAACATTCGATTGATGTGAGTTAGAGTCTCAGAGTCACTGGATCACATAAAAATCTCCTAAATATGACTAAAATATAACTTTACTACAGAAAATAGAATACATATGACCAAAAATCTAAAAACATGAGAAATATAACTTTTAAAACACAATAAAATCACTAAATTCCCATCGAAAGACTTATATACATGTTATAGGCCTATACTTACTCGAAACTCAAAAGAAAGGTTCTTAAAAATATGACTTGTCATAGGAATCCGCCCCTAGTTATAACCAATCAGATCGTAGCCTTCATATATAACTAACTAACTAACTAACTCACTGGTACTATCGAACCCATAGGTTCATGGCCGCGCGGACATAAGCTCTCCATACATCCATCCATAGTAATTCTGCCAGAGGGCAGGTCTTTCACTGCAATCATAGCATTTTCTTGCTATGCTTTGCAGCTTTACTAGGGAATTATAGGTGTGGTAGCTTCCCGTTGCTTTCCACACCGGTGAATGATGATGATGATTATGATGATGATGATGATAAGGATTATGATGATGGCCGGATGGTTTTCGGGGACCGTTAGGCCCTAATCTTGTCTTACAGGTGAGGAAAAATCCGAAAAAAACCTCACCGAGGAGCCTGTTCCAACCGGGAATCGAACCCGGGCCCGATGCGTGACAAGGCAGCGCGCTACCTCGAGACCTCAGCGGTGGACTCTCCATACATATATTCTGTTTTTATTTATTAGAACCTAAAAGTGAATACACTATATGGATAAACGTTTCTTTCAAAATTCAACTAATTTTTAATCAAGTGCGCATGGTATTACTGTATCAAATAATTTTAATTTGTGATTTTTTATTTGAAGCCATCTCCTGTTCATTTTTAACAAGAGAGAAAAATAAATAATCTTGTGTTTGTGTGTGAAGGGAAGCGAAAAATGAGAAAGAGCGTTGAGAAGGGCTAGGATAATGGAGGTAAGGTCGAACCAGCAAAGAGTAGGGGAATAATATAACCTGTAGGCTCATCCGTTCTCATTTGTCAAGCTCGGGGAGAAAGCATAAGGGTGGGAGGATTTAACCACACTAGCGAGGGTGCAAAACTCACCTGCAGGAATGTATTTTATTTTAAAAGAGAAGAAATCTTGGTTTAGTCAAAAGTCCTCGTTAATATTTTCTCTCGCAAGAGGGGATCATCTTTCCCCAGATGCAGAATAGTTTGATATGAATGAATATTATTTCAACAAGCGAAACATGAGTTTCAGAACCCATTGAGATATATTTTATAGAATACCTCATTTATATTGTATCCACTACACTGCAGGGAAATAATCTGTTAAATTTCCATCTTTCAACACCAAGCAAGGCAGTAGAACATACCTGTAGGCAGGCTGCCTTGAACTCCATGGCGCGACAGGCCGAATAAGGCTTTTTGCCTGACAGCTGGCTGCTGATCTCACACCCATATGTGCCATTTACATAGGTATATGATGGATGACACAGAGCTTTAAGACATGCGCTGGTTCGAATCCCCATGGAGGAGAAGAAATTCTTTCAGAAACATTCCACCAGTATGGAACGGTCTTCATCACTATCGTGTGAAAATTTCTTCCTTATGGGGGTTTGAACCAGTGTCTGTATCATAGTTTTGTGGCAAGGCATTATGTCTAAATCCCTTGATTACGACGCCGAACAATCGTTTGTCATAAGGTAAGGAATAAAGAGCACAAAAATCGATTTTATTCCATTACAATCTCTTAATTAATTTCACAGCTACTTAGATTTATTTGGTGACATTATTATGCGAGAACCGTACGACGAGCGGTTGTCAGCCGCTAGGATTGCATCTTAAAATGAAAAATATTGACGATGGAATTGAAGAATAGGGAAACTGTTTTACTGAAGAAATTACAATAAACAGACACTAGCTGAAAACAATTTTATTTGATGGCGATAAGGTGATTTTTGAAGAAACGAAAAGCTCCACAAAGAGAAGCTCTAATAATGTGAATGGGACGGGTAAAATGGAGACATGGAATTTAAATGTATCGACAACTAAAACACGATAAATAGCCTTCATGAGGGAAAGAATTATAAATTATGTAAGTTAGCTAAAATGAAGAAATAATATAATACACCTCAAATTTCAATTATATAAGATTCATATTACCATATTGTAAAAATGAGAACATTGTACATATTAAATAAATTAAGACAAATTAATAGAATAGTAAGGATAAATTTTATTTATTTATCTAATGGCTAGTTACATGATACAAGTGTTGTAAACTAAGAGAACAAAATAATTGAAACAACTAAAAAGAGGACATCTTCAATCTGGCTTCCAAGTATCGATCAGCTTCTGTGTGGGTTTGAAAGCTGAGCATTGTTGAAGATGCTGCCGATCCATAATGTCTTCAATGGACAAGCTGAAGATTGCGTAATTCCCAGACTCATGAAGGGGTTGTGCTAGTAAATCATCCCTGGTTTGAGAAGAAAAAGATCCACTGCAATTTTCCTCGGTTCAGGTGTGTTTTGAATTAGGTTCCTACATTGTTTCTGAGAAAATTAAATAATAAAGCGTTAAAAGAAAAACAAATTGAATTCTATAAATCAGTGACCAATGCCAATATGGTATTGAAAACTGGGCAAAACATAGGATAGAAATGTAGAATAAAATAGAAATAGATGAAATGAAATATTTATGATCAGTAGCTGAATTTACCTTACTAGGTAAACAGAGAAATATAGATATCCGAAACCAATTAAATATACAGTTCAAATGAAAACATAAAAGAAAATAAATAAAACTTGTATCAACATATTTTCTATATCCATTAACCCACACTTCCCCGCGTGGGGATTAGGATGCACCCTAGCAAGAGTTCATTAACCAAGCTAATTTAGTTACTCGTTTTTACCTACAGATGTGAACGAGTGAGATCAGCACATCGCCTCAATGACACATCTAGTAGCCAACTGATGATTACTTAGATGGATGAAGATCGGTAAATTTTGCCCAGAGGCCTCTTTATTCGTCTGTGGTCCTTTTACGAGCCTGAAAATCTTCTGAATCGGGACCCATGGCTAAAAGTCCCTTGTTCATTCGATTTTTCCATCCTAAAAATCTATCGATCCCGGTCGGGTTTAAACCCGCGACCCTCGGAACTAGAGGCAAAGAACATTACCACCAGCCCACCGCGGCCGAGTATCAACATATTTTAATAATGAAATAAGAACAGCTCTAAAAATGTTATTAAACTATAGACCAAATGGATATCGTCAAGTTGGAAGTCCAAGGATAAGATGGAACGATATGTCAATATACATAGAAGCAAAGTCAGTAGAGTTTTATTGTTCAAATATATAATTATATAACTTGTAATTATATAACGATAAGTTGTAGTAGGCCTAATTATAAAATATTTTAGAATTAAAGTCAATATTGTTGTATTGTTCAAATAGAAATTATATAGGCTAACTAATACTTAGGATCACAAAAATAATATTTTTGCGCGATAGAACGTTCTGTCGTACTTACAGCAATGGCGACCATAATTAAAAGTTCAACTTCCTACATTTCGGGGTTGCCAACCTAAATAACTATACTGTAATAAAATAACTATACTGTAATATTACATATTACAAACCAAGTGTGAGAAGTAAAACCACTGTCCTCTATGTATACTATAGGCCTATACAAATATCTCGGAAATTAAAAACCTCGCCGTCGCTCGGTTTTTAAATATTTTCCTCGCTTCTGTAAAACCCACTTCCCAACCTCGCATCGTAATCAACTATAGTTGTAATCAAATATGTAAAAGGGTCTTAAAAAAGTATTATCTAATACAAATTTTTATATTTACATCTAAGTGGTAGAATAATAGTTTTATATATTTTCAGTTTAACGTTTTTTGAAAGGAGTTGGGAAGTCAAGAGCCTCTGTAATGCATAATAACACGCATTTCCAGAATTGAGCCTAGGCCTATGTTTAATTTCCTTGTTCATCTCATTCCTGTTTGTGATTATTGTTCCTAGGTATTTGAATTCAGCCACTTCCTCGAAACTTCCCTCATTTGTCGCCAGTTTCCACTTCCACCAGAATGCACTTTTATGTGTGACCATATATTTAGTTTTATTGATATTTACTTCCAGTCCCAATGTCTTAGTGTTACTCAGTAGTGTGTGCGTGTTGGCCTTTAGTATCTCCTCGCTATCGGCCAATAATACTACTCATCAGCATAAACTAACAGCTTATTAATACCATTGAGTTGTAGGCCTTCTTCATCCTCTAAAGATTTGATGGCATGCTCTAGTACAAAATTAAATAGTAGAGGAGATAGTGCATCTCCTTGCTTCAACCCATTCTGGATTTCAAAAGTATCCAAAAACTGGTTGCCTACACGCGCCCTACTCTTTGTGCCATTTAGACACATTCGTATAAGTCTAACTAACTTTTTAGGAATTCCGAACTCTAGCAGTATACTATATAACTTCTCTCTCTTAATTGAATCGTATGCCTTTTTTGAAGTCTATGTATAGTTGATGTACAGTACCATTATATTCCCATTTCTTTTCTAAAATCTGTCTTAAGCTAAAAATCTTATCTGTTGTAGACCTGTTTCTTCTAAATCCACATTGATGATCTCCTAGAATCTCATCAATATAGGGAGTAAGTCTGCTTACTAATATATTTGTTAGAATTTTGTACGAAATTGAAAGTAATGAGATGCCCCTATAGTTTTTGCAATTAGTTTTATCTCCTTTCTTATAAATTGGTATGATAATCGATTATTTCCATTCATCTGGAAGAGCTTCTTTATCCCAAATCATATTAAGCAACTGGCGTATCTTGTCCATCAATTTTTCTCCCCCTGATTTTACCAGTTCTGCTGGGATCTCATCTGAACCTGATGCTTTATACATCTTCAATTTTTCTATCGCCATTTCAACCTCTAATGCACTTGATTCTACGATTAGCATTTCTGCTGTCAGTACATTATCTCTTCAGTATCCTGCTCTGTATGTACATTTAATAATTGATTAAAGTAACTTTTTCACATATTTAATATACTCCTGGAATCTGCAATCATATCCCCATTTTCATTCTTAATTATGTTTGTTCTAGCCTGAAACCCCTTATTCTCTATCCCAATTCCCTGATATAATTCTCTAATGTTCCTATTTTTGGCATTAATTTCAAGATCATTAATCTTCTCTCTCAGATATTCCCTCTTTTTACTCTTTAGTAATCTGATGGATTCCCGTCTAACACTAACCAATTGCTCCAACTTTACCTCATTTGGCTCGTGTAACCATTTCATTTTTGCTTGCTTTCTTTTCTTTACAATGTCGGTACATTCCTCATAATACCATTTCTTGTATTGCCTCTTTTTTATGTAACCAATTATTTCTGATGCTGACAATTTAATAGTATCTCTTATAGCATCCCATTCTTTATTTATATCAGTTTCTTCTTCGTTTGCCACATTGCCATCTGAAGATTACAGTACTTCAAACCTATTAGCAATTTTAATTTATTATTATCATTTATTATTATTATTATTATTATTATTATTATTATTATTATTATTATTATTATTCTCCTTTATATCCCTCCTCGTCACATTACCTATTATTCGAAATATTTTACAATTTCTCTTGCTAGAACATGGAATTCCCTTCCACCCTATATCATACCCTGTCATACTTTACCATCTTTCAGAAACAAATTGAAAATAAAATTATTAATAGAAACAACTTACTAATATTACCTTTTAATATTTTTTTTCGTTATTTACTAAAAATAGTTTTAATATTTGTCAATATAGGCCTATTTGCCTAATGCCTTGTATAATAAGCGATAGATTAATTCATTATAGTTTATTACTTTCTTTGTATTTTTTTTTTCCTTTTATGTATAGTAGATTCGAGCTGTTATTCCTTTATGTATACAATCTTTCATTACCTTAATTTTAATTGTATTCAATTTTATTGTATCGTTAGACATTATTTTCATTATTGTTCAGTTTCACAGATAATTAATTGTTTAGAATGTATTATTATTGTGATTTTTTATATTTAAATGTAACATATGTTTGTCCTGGTGTGTGGAAGAGAAGGCCGCATGGCCTTAACTCCACCAGGCTAAATAAATATATTCTATTATCTTCTTCTTCTTCCTTCCAAGTATTAGGCCAAGGCCTGTTACGATCCTATAGAAAATTTTCCCTCCAGCGTTTCATAGGACGGCCCAGTGATTATATTCTATTATTATTATTATTATTATTATTATTATTATTATTATTATTATTATTATTATTATTAGTATTAGTAATATTATTATTACTAGTATTATTACTACTTTATTATTATTATTACTATTATTAGTATTATTATCATTACTATTATTACTATTATTAGTATTATCATTATTATTACTATTATTAGTATTATCATTATTATTACTATTATTAGTATTATCATCATTATTATTATTATTATTACTATTATCATTATTATTATTATTACTATTATCATTATTATTATTATTATTACTATTATCATTATTATCATTATTATTATATTATATTATTATTATTATTATTATTATTATTCTCATTATTATCATTATTATTTATTATTATTACAAGTATTACTATTATCATTATTATTATTATTATTATTATTATTACAAGTATTACTATTATTATTATTATTATTATTATTATTACTAGTATTATTATTAATTACTAGTATTACTAGTATCATTATTATTATTACTAGTATTACTAGTATTATTATTATATTACTAGTATTATTATTACTATTACGAGTATTATTATATTATTACTAGTATTATTATTATTATTACTAGTATTATTATTAGTACTAGTATTATTATTATTACTAGTATTATTTTATTTTACAGTATTATTATTATTTTACTATTATTATTATTATTATTACTAAGTATTATGAGTATTATATTAATTATGACTAGTATTATATTATTACTAGTTATTATATTATATATTACGAGTATTATTATTATTATACTAGTATTTTATTCTTATTACTAGTTATTATTATTATTATTACTAGTATGATTATTATTTCTAGTATTATTATTATTATTACTAGTATTATTATTATTATTTACTAGTATTAGTATTATTATTATTACTAGTATTATTATTATTCTAGTATT
>JASPKZ010008314.1:0-87316 GCA_030220185.1 Diploptera punctata
ATGACAACAGAATACTCTACTACTCTGGCACACAATGGCGATGTATTTGTGGTCAAATCACGTTCCATATTGACAGTAAACAAACTGAATTAATTATTTGTAGTACAATAGGTAATTCTTCACAAAAATATAACTCTTTCCCAATTCCAATCACATTTTTTTACTGTAAAAACTGAGATGGACTTTCAATGTGCTCCTTCTTACAACGTCCATAAGAGGCTCCTGCTCCTGCTAAACTTTCACATAAGTAGTGACATGTGCTACTCTTTTTTAACTTCCCTAGGAATGGCAACCTCACATCTCAAAATAGCAGCCCTTAAAAAAAATGATTTCTAAATGCGTTTGGATTTGGACAAAAAAATTAAAACGACTCTCTTCTACATGGCAGAGGAATGAAAGTGATTCCTTCCAACTTCTGTCACTAATCTCATGTCCTGTAGAGCTAATGAAATGTTCTTTCACCACATCCCAGTTATTTGGTTTTTAAAATTCCTCATATACCAATACTTTTACACTCATCTTTCATGCTGTCCTTACTAACATGTGTAAATACCTACATGTCTTGGATGCCAAATAATCAAAAATGAATCACAATATATATCATTACTTTTTTATTTTTTTACTGATTATTCTGTGCACCCCCATGTTAAATTAAGTCTACGGCAGAAATGACAATGTTGTTTTTTATCGAACACTCTTAATCTTTACTTATGTCTTAATGTAATGGAACACATTCACTATGATAAAAAAAAGTATTACTTTAGAATTGAAAGTTATATACATACCTTGTTTCTTTCTGTTTTTTATTTGACAGAAGCCTTTGGTACACACCAAAATAGAAGATATAATAGGAATCTTGGAAGAGAAAAAAATTTCAATCCAGTAAAAAAATTTGGTAAAGGTTATAAATACAATTACTGAAACAAATATTTCTATAAAATGGGACAACTTACGGAAGGAATTAAGTGTGTAAAAGGAATAAACAAGAAGATTCTCTAAGCCATTTATTAATCTGATAATAAATAAAATTATTAATAGGTAAAGAGCCTACCAGATTACCAAATGGGAAGTAAAAAATGTAATACAATATGTTATGCTGATGATGCAGTTCTGGTCACCAGAACAGAGGACAAACTGCAATGATTACTTCATCGATTTGTGACAACAGCAGAAAAATGAAATATGGACATCTCTACAAATATAACTAAATGTATGTGTATATCTATAAGATGCAAATTAGAATTATACAACAAGTTATGGATTTTAATATCTTGGAATACACATCTCAAGCTCTGGTATATTGATTGATGAACTAAGATCTCAGGTTTTGAAAGCATTGAAAATATCAGGATACTTACAAGTTGTTATATGGAAAAACAAATATTTAAACACAGAAAATAAAGTAAAAGTTTATAAAACATGTGTATGGCCTGCGGATACAAGAGCAGATAATAAACAACTCATAAGAACAGCAGAAATGAATATTTTAACAGCCTTAGTAAACAAACAAGATTTGACAGAGTTAGAAACTAGGATGTGAGGGAGGAATGCAATATCATAGATGTTAAGATATTTGTTACAACAAGGAAAAGGGAATGGAATGTTCAAGTGGACAGAGGCTCATTAAAGTAGTGAAGAACATACATCCTGGAGCAAAAAGAGAAATGGGCAGACCCCTCAACAGATGGAATAACATGTATTCATCATTTACTTAGTGTAAGTAAATAGGCGGGTTGTAAGGGGTAGTGGACGTGTGTGTAAACCTCTCCTACCCAATTCTCATCATCACCTTCTCGTGGTACAACCCGTTTTCACAAACGAGGCTCTGAGGACCGAGTCACGGCAGTATAACCGTTCCATCAGGTACTGAGTAAATGCGGTATCCTAATGTCTGTCCAGAGACTAAAAGGTAGCAGCCCTACCACTGGACTACTTAGCGTCGGACCAGTAACCTGTCCTAAGGAACTTCAAAACTACTTTCAAGTCTCAACACGAAAAAATCCAGAAGGAATTGAAATATGACGATCCACAGCAAAGAAATATGGTTTAAAAGAAAACGGCACAATGATATTGTAAGATATGCAACCTGGAATGTCCGAAGCATCCATGAAAAAAGAAGAGGAACTAGACAGTATATTTAAAAATAGAAACATTGATTTTGCAGTAACTACAGAAACTAAAAGAAGAAACTTAAAGGAACGAAAGAAACACAAAATTATGTACAAATATATAGTGGTGTCGACAGGAAAACCCATGGACAAGCTGGAGTAATGATTTGGATTAATAAACCTTAAGAAATAAAATTCAACACTACACTTACTTACTTACTCACTGGCACTATCGAACCCGTAGGTTCATGGCCGCGCGGACATAAGCTCTCCATACATCCCTATCCTGAGCTAATCTTTTCCAATCATTCCCTGTATAATCTACTTCCCTCAAATCATAGTTAATGTTATTCTCCCACCTCATTCTTGGTCTACCAACTGGGCGTTTTCCCTCTGGCTTTCCTACAAGAAACTTCCATGCAAGTCTTTCATTCCCCATACGTGCAACATGTCCTGCCCATCGCAGTCTACGAGACTTGGACTGTTCTTATTATATCTGGCTTCCTATAAAGACCATGTAGTTCATTATTATGTAGTCTTCTCCATTCACCTGTCTGTTCATCTCTCTTTGGTCCAAAAATGTTCCTAAGTACTTTATTCTCAAATACTTGTAATCTCCTTTCCTCCCT
Organism: Diploptera punctata; assembly: GCA_030220185.1. Classification (NCBI taxonomy): domain Eukaryota; kingdom Metazoa; phylum Arthropoda; class Insecta; order Blattodea; family Blaberidae; genus Diploptera; species Diploptera punctata. Next base: position 2,738 of record JASPKZ010008314.1, read on the forward strand.
TAAAGTAAGAGTCCACGTTTCGCACCCATATAATATAACTGGTAGAATAATAGTTTCATATATTTTCAGCTTAACGTTTTTTGAAAGGAGTTGGGACATCAAGAGTCTCTGCAATGCATAATAGCACGCATTTCCAGAATTGAGCCTATGTTTAATTTTTTGTGCATCTCATTCCTATTTGTGATTATTGTTCCTAGGTATTTGAATTCAGCCACTTCCTCAAAATTTCCCTCATTTGTCATTAGCTGTCCATTTCCATTATATAATGTATTTCTACGTGTGACCATATATTTAGTTTTATTGATATTTACTTCCAGTCCTAAGTTCTTAGTGTTACTCAATAGTGTGTCAACACTACACTTACTGGAATGAGAGAATATTAGAGCTTCGACTGAAAATAAATAGAGGTAATTTGACAGTTCTTGGTGTATATGCGCCAGAGGAAGGCCGTGAAGAAGACAATGAAGAATTCTATAAAATATTACAAGAAATTTACAGCAAAATTAATAGAAATGATTACATTCTCATAATAGGAGATTTAAATGCCAGAGTGGGCAATGCTCAAGTCAACAATAATATTGGAACATTTGGCGAACCAACCAGCAATAGGAATGGGACAAGATTAGCAGATTTTGCTATCTATAATGAACTGAGAATAACGAATACCTTTTACAATCATAGAAACATACATAAGTATACCTGGCATCGTCAGGACTCAAAATCAATCATTTATTATTTCATTGCAAATAATAAGATTTTTAAATTGTTTCTCGATGTCAGAGCCTACAGAGGATATGATATTGGTTCAGATCACTACCTAGTAGAAGCAAAAATAAGATTTGTACCAAGATGGTTAAAAAAGAAGAATCAACAACAGAGCATAGAACAAAGTACAAGGTAAAATGATTTTATGATGACAGCATTAAATGGTTATATTCGAGAAGGATTCAGCAATATATGGCTACAACTCCAGAAAGTAATGATGTCGAAGAAGAATGGAAAAACATTAAAATGATAATTCAAAATGCAGCTAATGAAACTTTAGGAAAAATAAATATACAACAAAGAAGAAATAGAACTCTAAAAATCTGGGATGATCAAATAAAACAATTGACTGAAGAGAAAAATGCAGCTTATAAAAAATATTTGAACACAAAGAAAGTAGAAAATGAAACAGAATTCAAACGCTGTAGAACTATTGTTAAGAGGGAAATAAGAAAGAGGCATAGGAAAACATGGTTAAATTTTGTTACACATTTAGAATCAGATTTGCATAAGCTCCAACCTAATGCCTTCAAAATATTAAAACACTTGAATAAAGATATTAAATAATCTACCAAAATTAATTGCGGAGTAACAAAAGATTTTTTCAATTATTGTAATACTCTTTGGACTGACATTAGCTATGAAGATACAATTTTCCGAAATAATAATGAGACAGATTTCATAACATCATTGGAAGAATTGAACAATAGTTTAAAGAAATTGAAAAATGGGAAGGCAACTGGCACAGATGGCTTGAATTCTGAATTGTACAAATATGCAGGCAAACAGTTCCATGAAAGACTGTTGTCCTTCTTTAATAATGTATTCAAAAATGCAGATATACCACAAGAATGGAAGACAAGCATTGTTATACCCCTGTTCAAGAAAGGAGACAAGAGAAAAATGGATAACTATAGGGGAATCAGTTTGTTAAACACATGCTACAAAATTTATGCAGACATTTTAAATGGAAAATTGTAAAGTTTCAGTGAAAAATTCCTTATGGAATGTCAAAATGGATTTAGGAAAGGACGATCTTGTATTGATTCAGCATTTTCTGTTAAACTATTGCTTGAAAAAAGAAGAGAATTCAACTTAGAAACACATTTTGCTTTCATAGATTTTGAAAAAGCATTAGACACAGTCAAGAGATCAAAACTCTTAAATATATTGGAAGACAGAAATATACCAAATTTACTTCGGCAGAACATACAAAATATTTACAAAGACAACACCATAAGATTAAATTAAATAACAGATTTTCTGAAGAAGGAATTATAAATCGTGGTGTGAGACAAGGCTGCCCCCTATCCCCAACACTCTTTGCAATTTATATCAATCAAGTAATATGTTACTGGAACAAAAAATATGAATTTGGAATAACAATATCAGAAAATAGAAAATTAAACACCATACTGTTTGCAGATGACCAAATAATAATAGCAAATTCCGAAGATAATCTACAGAAAGGTCTGTATGAACTTAACAAAATTACAGAAGAATATGGATTAAAGATATCTACAGAAAAAACAAAAATTATGGCATTTCAAGGTGTAGATCCTGTCAGAAGTAAAATTGTACTGGACAATAAAATATCTCATATGAAGAAGAAAAGGATGTAAATACAAAAATATCTAAATTTTTAAGAATTTTAGGGTTAATAAATCTTCAAGCCACAGTTAGTCCAAAAGCATTCAAGATTAAAAAGGTATAAAACACTGGCTCTTCCAACTCTTTTGTATGGTAGCGAATTATGGACACTGAAACAGAAGGATATACAGAGACTTAGATCTGCTGAAATGAGATATCTTCGGAGGACTGCAGGATACACACTACTAGATCACAAAATAAATGAAGACATCTTAGAAGAATTACACATGGAATCTTTAGAAAACAAAATTTCTGATCATAAGTCAAGATGGATACAACATGTTCATCGAATGGAAGATCACAGAATACACAAACAAATGTTAAGATATCAACCTGCAGGAAGAAGAAGACCAGGACGTCCACTCAAAAGACTTTTGGATGGTGTTTCTCTTGAGGCCGAAACAGGTCAACAAATGGCCTAAATTCGTGAATATACTATGATGATGATGATGAAGTAAATAGGCATATGTCTATAGAAAAAGAAGAAAAATATAATATATTTTTAGTGTGTAGTTAATAAGACATAGATGATGATACTGAAATCAAAGTTTAAAAAAATATAGTTTATAATCTTGACCTGGGTCGTTATGTATTTTCTATAGACCTGCACTGCGAATAATTGGACGGTGTTATGTATCATTATGCAGTTTTTGAAAAAAAAAAATGTTAATAAGTTAAGCCTTTCTTTACTATTTATTGTAGCACCAAACTAACAATACTGGATATTGCAAGTTATAACCTTATATTCATAATGAAAAATCTCGCACGTGGTTTGTTTGTAGATCCATGTTTACTGGAACGATTGCTTCTAACACCACATACTTTCAACCTGTATACATTCACACATACAACATAGGAAAACATAAATTTGAATGTGTGTGTCCTAATATGATTGGTTAAATTAAATTTTAACACAGACACTAAGTCCTATACTGAATTGATTACTTAAGTGTCAATAGGGACAGAGAGAATCTCGTTAATCCATTCACACGCGTCACTAATTAGATGACGAGGCATCTGGCATAAATGTTCCCACTACTGCCGCTCCCTATCTCTACAGTAAGCAGACCTATTTTAAAGTTAAATGATGTGACATCTCTTACTGTATAACATTCAAAACACTAAGAAATAGTTAATTGTTTAAATTAAAGAGATCGACTCTTGGAAAATATAAGGTAAAATGATCCAACTATTGCATCACAAGGTTAAGGCTTCTAACTTTCCATACAATTAACACAAGATGTCACCCATGTTCTTAGTTCTACATAATGGTAACTATTACCCCCAGAGCGAATATCTGATACTCATTCACATTTAAAGGCTGAGCCAACACCAGGGTCATGATGCAGTCGGAAGGGTTTAGGCTGTTTAAATACACTGCCCCCACCAGGATTCAAACCACTGGTCTTCTGGCTTCTACCATGTTGTCTTAACGAACACCACATATCTGGTGAACTACAGCACTTAAAACATGAGACATTCAGAGTTATGAACATAAAACTGAGTTCTAAAATATATCCCTGAACAGTGTTTTCTAGTGTAAGGAGAGAAATACACAGTGGTGTGTTACAAGGTCACACTTAGCAAATGCTGCAAAACAAAGAAACCTAAGTACTGGTACTTTATTTACTGGTGAATAAGACAAACTTTTTAACTTCATTTTAAAAATGGATGCAACTCACATAACAAAGGTAAAGACTATCATCATCATTACACTCCCTTCTAACTTCCAATATCTTCGTAGGCAGTTAATTGTAATATCAAATTGACATGTGACTCTCATGTTATTTCTAGCACGTGTGAAGTGGGCAGGAATAAAGACCAAGTTTTGAAATGCATGCAAGGAAACTCACATAATACCATTACCATTTCAACAGAAATCATTCACATACATGCAAAGTAGTCATCCAGTGTTAAGATAAACATTTGAAGATCATGTTTCATGATACACAAAATTGTAATAAAGAGGACGAGTGCATCTTATAGACTGTAAAATACTGTAAGTGGTTTTTCAACAGAACCACTTTAAATAATTCACTCAGATTAATTAAGTAGCATAACCACACATCAAAATAATAGATGGGCTAATATTGCAAAAGAAAATATAAACCAAATCCTTACCTTTGTTATAGTTTTCACAATTGGTACCAATTGTTCTGTTATTGGTACCTCTTGTTTAATATCTTCAGTTTCCTCTTTTACAGCAAATGCTGCGACCTGTGAACAAAGTTAAATATCAAACTTTACAACAATAGTTACAGGGTGTCTGTGGACTGAGTATCTTGAGAAATACAAACCAGGGCCATAAATTCATACACAGGCATCACAACATAGTGCGATTTTCTTAATGTCACAAAGTATTCTTAACAAATTCCTGGCATTATCTCCTGGCAATGGCAGAACTGTAACACACTCCTGGGCAGAGGTGAGTTAATTAGATCCCACCCAACTTAAAAAATACCAATAAATAAAATCCAGCAGCAGCCAGTCTCACCATCTCTTTTTGATCAGGATATTGATCCAGTGGAATATTTTCACCTTTTTTTTATTCTTGACACAACGAACGAAACCTGCATTCAGGGTCAGACAAAAAATCAACACTTCAACTAAAAGAGCTAGAATTGCATCATGGTCTTCCCGGAAAGTTTCCGATATAAAAGTATTTTTCGGCATGGTGTTCAACATGGGGCTTCATCCCAGTCCTCATAACAAGAACTATTTTTTTCAGAAGCTGGGTAGACAAATTTCCCTTTTTTGGTGATGTGTTTCCAAGAGACAAATTTCTCCTCTTGTTTTGGAATTTACATTTTCCCCATGATGAAGGTAACAAAAAGTTAGCTAAAGAGAAATTGATGCAGGATGTGATGGAAAAAATGCTACACAAGCGTTCTCTCTTCTACTCACCAGGACCTTCCACATCTGTCGATGAAAGTATTTTCACTCTCAGACAATTCCGTATAATTTCCAGCCCTACATGGGAAAAATTCTATTAGATTCTGATCTCCTCAAAACCACCCAAGTTGTAAAGGACTGAACCTCATCCCTCCTATAATAATAATAATAATAATAACGACAATGAGGCAGAAAATTACGCAAATACTGACATAAGAAAAATAGAATTATGGGCTAACAATAACAAAATCACATTCAATGAATCCAAGTCCACAGCAATGTTAATATCAAGAAAAAGGACCTCCATTAATAAAAATATCAGTGTATACGTCAACCATGAACGCATCAAGCAAGTTCAAGAAATGAAATATTTAGGAATCCACCTCAATTGCAAACTAAGCTTTGATAAACACATTGAGATAACAACGAACAAGGCTATGAGCCTAATGAACATGTTAAGAAGGGCAGCTAGAATGCAGTGGGGACTAGGACATAAAGCATTAAAGACTATATACAATGGAGCAATCTTGCCTATGTTGACATATGGGGCCACAATATGGGAGGAAGAATTAAGAAAACAAAAAAATTTGAAAAGCTGAAGAGGATTCAAAGAATTATAAATGTCACCATAGCCAAAGCCTATAAAACATTACCATATGAAGTATCTTGTATTATAGCTGGAATTAAACCCATAACTATCAGTATACAAGAAACAGCCCAGTTATACAGAGCCATACACGATGACCACACAAACATTGACACACCACTCAAAAAGGAGGAGTGGCCACATCCGGCAGAAAGAATTAATGTGGACGATATTGAAGAATCGAACAATTACAAAATAAAAATATACACTGATGGCAGTAAATTCCAAGGAATGGTAGGGGCTGCTGCAGTTATCTTGAAAAATGGAAAATTAGAGCATACAATAAAAGCCAAACTGTCCAATCGTTGCTCAAATAATCAAGCTGAACAGATAGGAATTCTTAAAGCTCTAGAAGCAATACCATCAATTGACCAAAACAGCTCTGAAAAAAGTATTGTTGCAGTTTATACAGATAGTCAAGTTACTCTCGACCTAATTAAAAACAACTTCAAACAGGGATACATCATATCAAAAATAAGACAAACAATAGCAAAACTCAGGGAACAAAATTGGATAGTACATTTCGGCTGGATAAAAGCACATGTTGGAATTTATGGGAATGAAATGGCAGATCAATTGGCAAAACAAGCTGCAACAGAAACCAGCGTAACCGTAGAATATACAAAAATACCTAAATCATCAATAGTTGCCCAAATAAAAGAAGAAGGAACCATTAAATGGCAGAACGAATGGGACAACGCAGATAAAGGAGCCACATGTAAGAAGTTCTTCCCATCAGTCAGAGACAGATTAAAACTTAAATGTGAAATAACTCCAGAATTTTCTGAAATGGTAACTGGTCATGGAAAAAATAAATCACATCTTTATCGTATTGGAATATTAAACAACGCAACCTGTCCATGTAGAAAAGCAATTCAAAATGTAGAACATCTCCTTTATAATTGTGAATTGCAGCAGCATTCTAGAAATAAGTTGAAAGAAGAAATCAGCAAAGAAGGAGGAACATGGCCTGTGACGGAGAAAGACCTAATACACAAATATTTAAGACATTTCAAAAAATATATAAAAACAATAGTGTACGAAAATGAGTGAATAACAAGTGACGAAGATAAAAAAAAACATGTAAACAAAAACCAAATATGTGATGTTATGTAATGTTATGTTATCTGATTTTATGTTTGTTATGTTATGCATGTAATATTACTACGGTAATGGGGCATGCTGAAAAAAAAATAATAAATGAAAAAAAAAATAATAATAATAGATTTATTTTACCTGGCAGAGTTAAGGCCTTAAGGCCTTGTCTGTCACTCAACCAGGTTTTAAAAAATACAAAAAAAATAGTCTTAAATCTAAATTACAATATACATAAACGATTACATGTTATGAATACAATACAATTAATATTTATAACATATTTTAATTTACTCTAAATTTAACGAATTAAATATATAATATGTACAAGATATATAAACAACGAGGAAAAGATTATTAATGACATAGTATAAAATTAAATAAATAGAGAAAAATTAATTATTAGAAAACAGGTAACTGTATAAGCGTGACTTAAAAGTGCCAAGTGTGCAGCAACCTCTGATAACTTGAGGAAGGAGCATCCAGGAGCAGGCAGAGGCTACTGTGAAGGAAGTAGAATAAGAGGAAGTGCTATGAAGAGGAATTGTTAGCAGACTGCTATCTTGTGACCTAGTGTCAATATTGTGGTAAGAGGATAACTTTTCAAATCTGGACGCCAGGTAAGTAGGAGTGTAGGAATTCAGAAGCTTGAAAAGTAGTGAAAGAGAGTGCAATTTACGTCTGTCAGTAAGACGGAGCCAAGAGAGGTTTTTAAAGTGTTCGGAAATATGGTCAAAACGGCGGATATTGAAAATTAACCGAACGCAAGCATTATGAACATGCTGCAGTGTCTGTGACAAATCATAATTTAGATCATTTTATATAATGTCACAATAATCGAAATGTGGCAACACAAGATTCTGCACAGGGATATGTTTTAACGAAACTGGGAGAAAATTCTTTAAACGTCTAAGATAATGTAAGATGGAGAAAGTCTTTTTACATATGTGTTTCACTTGTGTTTGCCAGATTAAATTTGCGTCTAGATGTAGTCCAAGATATATTACTGAAGAAGAATAAGGGATAATTATATTATTTATAGTAATGTTTGGAAGTGTAGAAATGTCAAAGGTTGTAAGCAGTTTTTGTTGTACCATTAGAATTACTTGTGACTTGTTAGGATTTAGATTTAGACCGATACTTGAAGACCAGTTAAAGATGGATATGAGATTGTCATTCATTTTCGTCAAGCTGTTATAGAGAGAATGAGGAGGTGAATGTAGGTAAATTTGGAGATCATCGGCATAGAGGTAATAACGGCAGTGCTTTAGTTAACTCATTTATGTAGATTAAGAAAAGAAGAGGTCCGAGAATACTGCCCAGGGGACTCCCGCCTGCACGTTGTTCCAAGACGAAGATCTAGAGTTTAGTGAAACGTATTGCTGAAGACCGTGCAGGCTAGAGTCGAACCAGGATACAGCGCTGTCAGACAAGTGTAGGTGCTTGAGCTTTATCATAAGTAAGTCGTGGTCTACTGTGTCAAAAGCTTTGCTGAAGTCAAGTAAGGTTAAAGGAGTCAATTGACGTCTGTACATGGCTTGAAGAATATCTTCAGTAATTTTTAGCAGAGCTGTGGTTGTGCTAATATCAGATCTAAAGCCGGATTGATAAGGTTCATGGAGATGATTTTCTAGGAGATATTCAGTCACTTCCTTATGTACAATATGTTCCTACAGACCCACCTCAAGGTTTCCATATTTATAATGACAGGTAACATACTTCACCTGAATTAGCAGATGAATTATGGAAGATGAATATTGTCACAACAAGTATAGTCCTGAGCAATAGAAAAAATATGCCAAATTCCCGACAGCCAAATAAAATAAAAAGATGAACAAGAGGGATGTAATTAGTTTTAGAAAACAAGAAAAACTGGCTCTCACATCGAGGGACAGAAGAACCGTAACTCTTCTGAGTACTTACCAAAAAGGGGATTAAAATGAAATGACACCAGTATCTTCAAAGTATCCTTATCAACCAGCAACAGTGAAACCAAATTTAGTCCTGGAGTACATCAAGCACATGGGCAGAGTTGATAGGATACATAATTGCATTGCACAGTACCAGTTTTGTAGACTCACTCATAAATGGTACATGAAACTTTTTTTGGTTCTTGTAGGTGTCTATTGTAAATTCGTATGAAGGTCATTTCATATGTTATGGCAGCTATTTTTATCTACCAAAAAAGCTGCTGGAAACAATATGCAGTATATACAAGTGAGAGAAACTAGAATGTTCTCAACAATGGTGGTACAGAACGATATGGGTAAGGGACATTGAAAGATGCATAAATAGAAATCATTGTTTTACTTCTATTACATGTGAAGAAAAAATATTCATATAACTCACAATTAACACCCTTCAATATAATCTCCTAAGGTTTACACACATTTTTGCCAATGATGAGGAAGGTGCTGAACACTATTAGCTGTTTGTGATGTGTCTGTGTGGACCATTCTTCGTTGAAACACTGTTAAGATATCCTCCATGTTTGTACACTGCTTCACATGCAGCAGCATCTTCAATTAATGTTTTCAAGTGTGTTAGCTGTGGGTTATATGAATTTTTTTTTCTCACATGTAATAGAAGTAAAACAATGATTTGTATTTATGAACCTTCCACTGTCCCTTACCCATATCCTCCTGTATTTAGATCCCAGTTTTGTACTACCATTGTGAAAGGCATTCCAGTGACTCTCATTTGTATATACTGAATTTTGTTTCTTGCAGCTTTATTGGCTGATAAAAAATAGTTTCCATGACTTATGAAATGCCTTCTGTTTTTTGTTCACCATGTAACTAAAGCAGATACAATAATGATCCCTGTATTACACAAAAAATACAGAAAAATCACTTGTCAATCTCTTGTTTCTGAATGCAAGAGTACTCGTAAAAATCCCAGTAAGTACGGTAAGGGTCACACAATCACAAGGCCCAACATTCCAAAGATTAAATGCATACAACATTCCATGGGAAGAACACCAAAAGGATCTTGGGCAAATCCCTGCATTGTATGCAGAACAAAAAGTGAGACGAAAGAGACAATGTATTTCTGTGGACCTTGTGTGTCAAAACCTACTCTACATCAAGATGTGTGTTTCAAAATGTATCACACACCAAAAGCAGAATTTTAGGAACAAAACAAACTCTCCAATCTTTCTTTACATCATTAAAAAAAGAAACCATTAACAGACCTAATACAGTTATCAAGAACTCTTTCTTATGTAGGTGCTATATTTACATAATTTTTATTATTATTATTATTAATTTATTCAGATTCCTATTATTTTGAGAAGAAACTTACTAATGTGGAGTGTATAAAAAGTGTACAGTTAAACTGGCCTGTCAGACTTATGCCCTTTTCGCTGTAACTTTATTTGCGTAAAATAACAAAATGCCATTTTGAGTGATAGATATCTACAAAGAAAAACAAGGTATATGATGGTTTTATAAGTAAATGCATGATTCAAGTAGCATTTATTAACATTTGTATGAAATTAATTATTTTCAAAACTTACCTTTTGCCCTCGAAAAAAAACTGATGCCTGAGAAGGGTGAAATGTTTGAGACGCCCTGCACATCTGATGCATAACTGAGCTTAGACATGACAACCAGTTACAGAGGCACATCCAGATAATTTCAAATTATCAATCAATAAGTGATGCATGTGAGAAAGGCCTCAATACAACACAATCTCATCAAGTAATTTCAAACCAATCAGAAAAGAGTTAAGATCCAGAAGTAACTAGTTCACTAGCAGAACCAGAGGTTCAAGAACATACAGACATGCAAACTCCATACAATGCTATCCTGAGCTAATGTTTGCCCAACATTTCCTGTCTCTCACATCATGGTTAATGTTGTAATGCAATTGTCAGCAGAAGACATCTTTGTTTTGGGGTTGTAAACAAATGGTCCAAGGAAATTTTTTTTAAGTTATGATAGTACCTAATTTTCCTAACAATCTACATCAAGGTCTTTTTTATAAGAAAGGGAAATACAAAGGAAGATTGTGTTTTTATTTTGACTGTGTGGTAAGCGGTGCATATCCCTCTTGTCTGGATTACACACACTTTGAAAATTTTCCATTTCCTCTTCAAAGTTCACTAAACTGGTTGGCAGTTCACAGAGGTAGTGGGTTTTAAATGCCTTGGTCTCAGGGACACTCTTTCCAGACAAGCAGGATAAGCACCTGTTATCAAACAATCAAAATAATAATATAGCATTATTTTTATTAACATTTTTTATATGAAAGAGCTTTATGGTGAAAAATCGTCACTCTTTCTAAAAAGGTAATTTTTTTAAAATCTTGCTTATCTCCACTGACCTGTCTGGCATGTGTATCCCTTTTGGCAGCAAGCTACTGCCGGCATAGCTCTCTGGTAAGCAGACTTACTCCCAATAATGATGACATAATAGGAGATTATGAAAGTGGATTTAAAAGAAACACGTCCACAACAGATGAGATTTTTAATGTGAGACAGATTTTAGAAAAGAAATGGGAATATAATGGCACTCAGTGTCAACTATATGTATACTTCAAAAAGGCATATGACTCAATAAGAGGGAGAAGTTATATAGTATCCTGCTGGAGTATGGAATTCCTAAAAAGTTAGACTTATTTGAATGTTATACTTAAATTAATATTTTCCGTTGTCCAGCTTTTGTAGAAGAGACCAGCCTTTCTGCTAAATATTGGAGTGCAAGAGAGTGAATGATTTCATTATCAAGTGCTCGACATTAGATACCAACCAACCATATTGGGAAGTAAACATTATGAGGTTATATCAATAATAGTGAGTAGAGAACATATTTTTAATGACTCACATCATATGATTTCAAATTCCTTTGACACCGGCGGTTTCAGACAATATCATGTCCCTCTTCAGTCATGGCTTCCACTGTCATCAGTGGACGCCATGACTGAAAAGGTACATGATATTGTCTGAAACCGCCGGTATCAAAGATATTTGAAATCATATGAGGTGAGTCGTTTAAAATATATTCCCCAGTCACTATTATTTGAATGTGTCTAAATGGCACTAAGAGTAGAGTCTGCATGTGGAAAATCAGTTTCGGATACTTTCGACATTCACAATGGGTTAAAGCAAGGAGATGCACTATCTCCTTTACTATTCAATTTGTACTAGAGCATGCCATTAATTCTTTAGAGGATGACGAAGGCCTAGAACTCTATGTTGTTACTTAGCCATTAGTTTATGCTGAAGATGTATTATTAGGTGATAGCAGGGACGTACTAAGGGTCAACACACACACTCTATAGAGTAGCACTAAGAAATTGAGACAAAGTAAACGTCAATAAATATATATATATATATATATATATGTTCACACAAAGAAATTCATTATAAATGAAAATAGTCAGTTAATGACATATGAGGGAAATTTTGAAGAAGTCGCTGAATTCAAATATCTAGGAACAATAATTACAAACAGGAATGAGATGCACAAAGAAATTAAACATAGACTCAATTCTGGAAATGCATGCTATTATGCATTACAGGAACGCTTGTCATCCCAACTTCCCTCAAAGAGTATTAATCTGAAAATTTGTAAAATCATTATTCTCCAAATGATATAATATGGATGTGAAACAAGCACTCTTACTTTAAGGGAAGAGAATAAAATTCCGAGGAAACATTTTTCACCACACAGAGATGAACAGACAGAAGAATGAATGAGACTACATAGCAGTGGGCTACATGATCTTTATAAGAAGCCTATAATAAGAACAATTAAGTCTCGTCGACTGAAATGGGCAGGACATGTGGCACAAATGGGGAATGAAATAGGAGCATGAAAGCTTCTTGTAGAAAATTCAGATGGAAAATGCCCAGTTGGTAGACCAAGAATGATTAGAGCAGACCAGATTACACAGGGGATGATTGGAAAACATTGGCTCATGGTAAGGATGTGTGGAGAGCTTATGTCTGCGCAGATATAAACCTATGGGCTAGATAGTTTGAGTTAGTTAGAAGGTAGAAGAAAACCGCCAAGAAACGACATGAACACCGGTTGACGAGAGACTACTGATGTTGGAGGTACAGCTCCGAAACTGCAGTCTAGAAGAAAAAGATATGAGGTGAGGTAATGAAAATATTAATTTAATTATTAAATTAAACCGTATGTTTTATCCCTGTGAAAGTTAAATAAATTCAGTTAGTTAGTTATAAACTTCACGTTTTTGTTGCAAATAGAGTTTCTGAAATTCAAGAAACAACCAACATAAAACGTTAGCGAAATTTTCCTACTAACGGGAAACCTGCTGATCTTCTAACTAGTGGTAATTTTCCCAAGACTTACATTCTGTTGATTTATGATGGTATGGTATATAGTTCTCATGTGAAGATTTAATAAATGTTACATTATTCAAATGTAATGGTACTGGCTTACCTCAAGTCAAGAAGGAAGCTAATGTGTAACAATGTCACAAATGCTAATAATTCTGATGCACAAACATTTGATATCAATGAATTTACACATAGATTTTACCAACTATAATACATTTAAGAGAGTATTTACTTATATCTATAAATTTTGTCATAAATTGAAATTTCCTAAGTCTTTTCTAACAATAAATGTAATTAAGAATTAATGTATGAAACTTATTCATCTCTTTCAGATAGCAGAAATTCTGGTGAAATTAATTGTCTTTCTCAAAATAATGATCTTGCTTCATGAAGCAGCAAATTGAAAACTGTTTCACCTTTCCAGGATGGGAATGATACGTTGACGATCAGTAGTCATCTCAAAAATGTTCACATTGATTCAGATGGTAAGCAGCAAATCATTTCAACTTCAGAGCATTGTTTTATAGAGTTAGTGATAATGGTACTAATTTTGTTGGGGCAGCTGCATAACTTAAATTTTTTCTGTCTCATATATATTAGCTGTATTGGAAACATTGTTATGTCAAACAATTTTGATTGAAAATTTATTCCAGTTTGACATCGTTATAGAGGTAGTTTAAGGGAATCGAATGTAAAATCTGTTAAGACTCACTTAATAAAGGTTACAGGTTTAACAATACTTAACTATGAAGAATATAACATGTTATTACATCAAAAACAGGTAGTTCTAAAGTCTTGACCAACACATCAGATGTCTGAAGATGCAACTTGTTTGCAATCAATTACATCTAGTCACTGCTACCCTACAGCTTCCTTAAAACACTTAAGCATCAACAGAATGAGCAGATGGCAGCACATTCAATATAATTATACAATAATGTTTATGGAAGTCGTGGTCTAAGGACTATCTTCTTAATCTTTAACAGAGGAGTGAATGGTTCAACAAACAGGACAACTAGTATCAGTTATCTGGGACAACCTTCCTACATTGTGTTGGCCGCATTATGAATGTTCACAGTAAAGACAAATTAGTGTGTGTTGCCACTATTCAAATGTCGCTTAAGAAATAAATTAACTGATCTAATGTGAAGATTATTTCTTTACCAATAGACTAATCTTCTACTTGAATACTGTTAGCAACCACTTTAATTGAACTGCTTCTTTGATTTATGTTTTAGTTGAAGAACTGAGACATTATTGTGACAGAAAATGTGACTCCCGTTACAATTTCTTATACAACTGGCATGTTTAGGCACAATAAAATTAGAATTGAATTTATTAAATAAGTAAATAAATAAACATTAATAATATAAGATAACAACAAATGCTTAATATCTCTCCTCATATTAATCTTCTAAGTAGATCGCGATTTCAGGTTCATGGCAAACCCAGTCTCAGTACCATTTTGCTGACTGATGTAATGTCGATCGGAAGACCCACTTCTACTTCTCCTTCCCTCTGGATCAGGTCAGAATTCGCGGGAATTTCGAAGTTCATAAGTTTCTATTCGTTTTTCAGAATGTGGAGTTTTTCCCCAAACTATGAGTTCCTTTTGTTTATCTATTTGTTTAATTAGACTAGCTTTTGATTCAAATAGATGTTTTTCGGGCCAAGCATAAGCAGCAACTGCTGACTTTTCCACTTCTCCATATTTGACCTGATCCAGAGTTTCATCGGTCCACTAACAGAGGGAAGCAGAAGAACAAATGGTTCTTCCAATCAATATAACATCAGTCGGCAAAATGGTATTGAGGATGGGTACATCATGAACCCGAAATTGCAATCTACTTAGAAGATTAATATGAGGAGGGAGAGGTATGAAACATTTGATTTTATCTTAATTAAACCTCACAGTGAATTATTCCTATAATAAAAGTTCAAAACATTAATAATACTCGTTACTGTCAAATAGCTGTCCAGATGGTCTTAGGGTTTGTTAAAGTCACCCTTAGAAGAAATGCCGCCAATTCGCCACACATAATTTAGTTTCTAGTAGAATGTGATTTATAAGGGGTTCAACCTGGTTCGTCTATTTATAGAATGTGTGATTCCTACCCCAGGTATACCATTACGTATGCATTCTCTGAAATATTAGGACAATATTGTTTCTGAGAAATTACGAGAAAACAGTTGCATCTGTGAACTGTTTCCCTGCAGAGAATAATGACTGTCTCCATTCAGTTCCAGGGGGTGACCACCTTACCAAGTTCCTCAAGAGCAAGCAAGTGTCCTTTTTTAATAAATTAATAGCCGGTAGCAGAGCTTGGACAGTTGCAGATTCGTTACATCCATCTGCTCCTGTCATGTAGATAAATTATTCAATAACCTGTCATTTTTTTAAATCCTGCTACTTTATGTATGAATCAGGTTACATTGCTTTGCATTTTATTCTTTGTATTCTATTTCATCAATTAGAATTTTATTGTTATTGTACTAAATGCCTTTAATGATTTTAATGTACACTTAGTGACAAAAAGCAGAGTTCCTGTTATGGCCCACTGTGCAAACTCAAAAAGTCATAGCTGAGGTTTACGAGGTAACACATTGTTAAATGTTTTAAGTTCGCTGTATTTGGTTTCATGGTCTTAAATAGTTAAAGAAAGTGAAGGAGACATGTTTGTGGATATTTAAGAGTATTGGACAAATGCAATATTACTCAAAATGCAACATTTTAAATAAACTATACTTCCCTAGTTAAATTACATAAGGAAAATTATCCTATTAGACCAGTAGTATCCTTCATAAGTTCTCCATCATACAAAATGTCTAAAAAGCTAATAAATATAATTTCATCTAATACTAAGTTCAATCCAATTTACTGTATAAAAAACTCTATTGAATTAATTGACAATATAAAGAACATTGATTTGCCTAATAACTTAATTTTAGTTTCTTTTAACACATTGGTGACCGACCGCTGTGCGTTCCATCCACCGCTGCTGGACCGGACATTTCTGTCAGTAGCGTGGACTTTTAAATTTTAAACCGCGCTAGTACAGTGTGATTTTTACATCAATATATTTACAGTCAATAACAATATTGCATAAGTAAATCTTTATTAGTGTTCTCATCAGACCTTCTAGTAGAAATTGAGGGTTTGATAGCGTTATAAACATTTCCCTTTATTTAAAGGCACAGGGCAAAAGAGCATATGTAGCGAGTTTCTTTTCTTGTGTTCAATAAAAACGTGGCAAGGTTTGGAAGGTTTTTTTTTTCAGACACAGTTGGTGTTAATTTATGTTTCTATATGTCTCAGCCTTCTTGGTGGGTCTTGACATGGTGTCCTTTCCACTCTGTCTTCCCTCCTCTTTCCTGTCATCTGTTCCTAATTTTACGACTGCCAAACAAGAGGCTGTTTCAAGCAAAAAACTTCTGTTTGACATATTGTTGTTAGGATTTTGAAATTTATAGACCCAAAAAGCATTAGAGTGCACAATTCACAGGCCACAATACAACTTTCTTGCTTCATTTCACTGTTTTTCTAAGGATGGAGTAATATGATAGGTACTGGTCAGCCCTGTCTACGCCCTTCACATACTTGTTATTTTGAAGTATTCAATAGGGCATTTTTACAACTTTACCCCTCCCATTCTCGTGTTGCCTGATGCAATGTGCTAACCATTCTTACGTCTCTTTTATCTTTCGATGTTTGTAGCAAAAGGTCCCCCTTACTTCAAAACACACATTCTCCTGGTTTGAGTTTATTTCCTGCTTCCACAAATGATTTTGGAAGTCCTCTGTTAATCTTTATTGCTTCAGAAACTCTAGTCTTTCTTTCGAGCAAATTTTTAGCTTTAGCCACACTTATAATAATTATTCTGGTACACATGATGCCACAGATATAAATTCGGCTCCAGAACGCAAAATAGTGTTTCTTCTAATTTTTCCCCTCTGCAACATATATTTACAGGTTACATATGTATCCCGCAATCGCCTAACTCACTACAATTCCATATTTCACCAGCCATCTGTCTTAAAATTGTAAACAACTCTTTCTGTAAAGTTGGCAATTTCATAAAAGAGACGAGAGGGTACAAAAACAACTATAGTTTATTTCACAATGAGAAAAAACAAAATTGCATGCTCCTTCAAAAGCGAAGATGCTGAAAAACCATAGAAAACGTAAACACGGAAATCTCCGTGGCCCGTCGTCTAGCGCTGGCCATTTAAACACGGAGATCTCCGTGGCCCGTCACCAATGTGTTAATATAAAGAATCTCTTTCCCAGTATACCTACTATTGATGTAACAGAGATTATAAATAGAATGTTACTAACTAATAAAGTGAATTTTTTTGTTGAACAAATATTTTACACACTCTTAAAACATCCTTACATTATAATTATTTTGAATTTAATAACAAATTGTACATAGCTAAAGATGGTTTGATTATGGGTGATCCGTTGAGCCCACTTTTGGCTGAGATTTTTATGGATGACTTAGAACAAACCATACATAAGAATGTATTAGCTAGAAATGTTCTATTTTGGTATCGTTATGTAGATGATGTCATAGCAGGCTTCATAGGAACTACAAGGCAATTGAATTCCTTTTTAAATTTTATTAATAACATTCACAGAAGTATTAATTTCACAATGGAATTAGAAACAAATAATAGTATAAATTTCTTGGATTTATCAATAAAACACATTGATAATAAGTTTGAGTTTGGTATCTTTCACAAACCATCTCATACTGATACCACTATCCACAGTTCTTCTCTTCACCCATACACTCATAAGATGGCAGCCTTTAATAGTTACATTCATAGACTTTTAAATATCCCTCTTTCACCCTTGGAATATAATAATGAATTGAATATTATTAAACAATTGGCTGTTAATAATGGCTACGACCCTGAAATTATAGAATGTTTAATTAAGAAGGTTCATTAGAAAAAAGTAATTAACAAAGTTTTTCCTTTACCCAAAGAAAACATAAAGAAATATGTCATAATGTCATACATAGGCCCACTTTCATATAAAATATCTAAACACTTTAAAAAGTTGAACATTAATGTGGCATTTAAAACTAATAAAACTCTACAAAATATAATAAAAAACAATAAAACCAAAACAAAAAAGAAAAATTATCAGGTGTACATAAATTGAAGTGTGGCACATGTGACAATTTCTATGTAGGACAAACTGGTAGACATTTTTTCTCTCGGATAAAGGAACACATGAGAGCATATAACAGAAATTTAGAATATTCAAAATATGCTAACCACCTATTCCAATTTAATCATTGTTTCGATCCAAATTTTGAAATTTTACATATTTGTGATAAGGGTAAGAAGTTAGATCTTTTGGAGGCTGTAGAAATTAATAAATTTAAAAGTAGTAAAAAACTGTTAAATTCTCAACTTGATTTGAATGAATTCCCTTTGTTAAATTAAAATATTTAAATAATATAGTTGTATTGTTGCTTACATCAGTTGGAACACAATTCATAATTTGTTAACATGTCTGAAGAAGGTACAGTGTACCGAAACAGCTGTCACTGAATTATATAATAAATATGAAAATCAAATAAAACTATGTTTTTATTTTTATTTAATTAATAAATATGGATTTTCATCAAGTAAACACCAACTCAATTAATTATTTAAAATAAAGTTCAACTCTCGTTCATAGTGTAAAAGTAAACACGGCAACTAGTATCAGATGTTCGAATAGCGTAGATCGTTAAAACTACTTACAACAAGATGAAATGTATGTGAAACCCAGGGTTCAAGTTCTCCGACATATTTTTAATTCATTTGTATTTTCCCAAAATACATCCTATAATATTTAATTCCTGCCACATAATCTACGTCCAGTTTACACTATCTTACGTAATATTCCTGCCTTCGTAAACTCTGTAACACTATTTAGCTACCGAGATAAATTTAATTGTGCGTGCAGTGCCACATTTTAATAATACTGCTATAAATGTATGTAATAGAATATAATATAGCTTCATATATTTGTGTTTATTTATTTATTACGTATTAGTGAGAAAAAAGTTTCAATCGTCAATTAAAATATTTAGTTTATCATATCTCAAGCCCATCATAATAATAGCTCATAGATGATGGACAATAATAAAAATAATAATATTATTATTATTATTCATCATCTATAACAATAATAATAATAATAATGATAATAATGTGATGTATCAATTGATGTGAAGAATGTAATTACCTGTGGATCAAAATTAACTCAAAATGTCCCCAAGAAAATTATATAAAATATGCAGATCAGTAATAACATTGTTAAACAGAGTTTTGTGGGGCAAGAACATAAGAATAGATACCAAATTAGAAATTTATAAATCCATAACAATTGGTGCAGAAACTTGGTATCTGAATAAAAATTTGAATTTAAAGCTTATGTCTTCTGAAATGGATTATTTCAGACGCTCAACTAGACATTCTAAATTGGAAAGAAAAAAAAATCACAAAAAACAAACATCACAACAAATGAAAGTCCCAAATTCAATATTAGGTTTTGTGAGATACAGACAACTAGAATGGTATTGTCATATACGTAGGATGCCAGAGAAAAGATTATCCAGACAAGCTTTGGAATGGATTCCACCTGAAAAAGGAAAGAGAGGTGGACCTAGATTTAAATGGATGGATGGATGATATAAGAAAGCTAGGTCTGGAAGAATTGGAATGAGAAGATAGAGAAAAATGGAGAAAGGAGATAAAAATTTAAAAAGCTTTGGGCATAGGAAGATGTTTATTACTCTGTAAACCTGTTTATAATTAAATAATAATATTAATAATAAAAATAGTAATACTTCCAAATAGTTAGTACTTTTTTTCTTTAAGAATGAATATACAGAATAGAAAGCACTTTAACAATTAAAAAATTAACCTCTCCAAGAATCGAACCTGCGACCTCTTGCATACAAATCAAGCCACTAAGCACTGAGCTATGCTTTCACTGCCTTGTTGCGTTTAGAAAGAATAATCTTCAAAGGGAGAAGGAAAATGTATTGTAGCTACACTGTGCAATTAGTTTACTCGTGTGAATCGCGCGTTAGAACTTGAAACATTCGTGATCAAGAGTCGGTCCATTCTTTTTGTCTCTAAGTGTACATGTTAAGTTCTTTGCCTGATGATATGATCCGTCATTAAGCGGGAGAATATGGAAAATATTTAGTTCATTATTTCACTTAAATGCTGCTTATCCACACTTGTATTAATACCTTCTGTAAGTTGATTGACAACTGTGAGTGGAATCAAGTTTTTACCTATCAATTCATCAAACATTTCTTTGATGAAAAAATGTTATTGGCTGATATGAAATGAGAAATTATATTGGCTGATTTGGGAAACACTGAGTTTTTAACAATACAATTTTTCAAAATAATACTTTTTAAATTCATAATACTTCATTTATGCTAGTTATACTTTTACCAAACACAAAAAACAACATAAAACTACGTGATAAGTGATGCTGGCCTCACAGTATACAATTTACTAGACATCAGCTTTCGTCTGGTTCACATTTTAAGTGCATTTTTAAGTATGTGCATGCATGAGTATATGTTCATCATTTTTATATACTGTATCATTATGGTAGATTTATGGAAACATATTTACAATAATAAATTATTATACAGTATATAAACCGAACAATTTGGAATAAAAGTTGTTATAAACTATAACACATTTTCAGCATACTAAAAACTACTGGCACTATCGAACCGACAGAGAGTGTTGATATGAAACCTCAGGTTCAAGGCCATGCAGGCATAAGTTCTCAATATATCCCTATCCTTACCTACGTTTTCCAACTTCCATGGATTCCCTGAAATAGTTCCTGACCCAAGAACCCAATGGTTGATTATTTCACCTATGGAAAATTGTACACTAGTGGAACCCATGTCTACATTTCTTGATGGTTGTGCAGTTAGGGTGAAAGACTGTCACTGTTTCGACCAAGGTACTGGCTTATTGGCTTCGACCTTTTCAGCATAAGTAAACTTATGGCAGCAAAGCCACTGTCGGTACAGACATTTTCATCAGACAGCTGGGGTAATTGCAGTGATAATCGCACATTCCCAAGTCTTAATTAAGTTATATAAACAGGTACCCAAACCAATGATTGCAATGAAAAATCCAAAAAAAAAAAAAAACCTCTTACTTTTGATGGCCTCTATTTTCCACAGAAAGTGAACTTACCAAATTATGAGTTATCTCTTCTTCAATATCAATGTTTTTAATTTCATTTTTCAGAGCATCAGATGTGGCCTGCAAACAGACAGACAAAGTTTCAGTATATCAAACTATATACATAACAAATGGTACATCTGCACTATTCAGTGTTATCATAAGTAATGCCATGAGTGAATCCCAATTAATCTAGATAATTTGGAAACCAAGAGTGCATTTGTTAGGACTTTTTAACGAATAAAAATTAATATTTAATTTTAGGAAGTTATATTTTGAGGTTATTTCTTCTTCTTCTTCCTTTCAAGTATTAGGCCAAGGCCTGTTACGATCCTATAGAAAATTTTTCCCTTATGGGAAATTCTCATATAAGACTTGAAAGCATAATAATAGTCCCTTCGATTGGTTGCTGGCCAAAGGAAGGCAAGACCAGTGATGGGGCTGCCATCTTATAGCCTCTGGTCAGGCTTTCTGGAGAAGAAAAGAAAATAAAGGAAAGAAGAAATGGAAGAAAGGAAGGACACCCTAGTCCTCGGATGCCCTAATAGTGTCGGGGTCGAAAAAACAAGAGTTAACCAAGAGAGGTTAGATAGTAAAGTTAAAAGAGTGCAAAACACAAGTAAGTGGAAGAAATGTTTTGCACAGCTTGGGCACCTTGTGGTCGCCATCCACATATCCCCTAGATGAGGACCCCTGAGGGTGAGGTTATTTTAATTATATTATTTTTAGTCTGGACATCTTACCTCAATATTAATGTTGAAACATGTTCAAGAACAAATCAACATTAATATTGAGGTAAGATGTCCAGACTAAAAATAATACAATGAATAAAATTAAGCTGTTTACTAACAAATCATTATTTAACTACAGTTATTTTAAAATATTTATATAATTAATGTAAACGGCGATGTTTGAAAACAAATGAGAAACAATTGGTACACTTAATTTGCTTCTTTTGTTCGATCACTGCAACCAGATCATAATATTATTTATTGCCAAAAGATCGCAATGTTGTAAGAATGCACTCTAGTGGAAAAATTTATAACCAATTAATTAATTTCAGATGTCCTATGATGTAAATAGGTCAATTATATTTTTTGCGTCATTTCCTGGAAAATAATTCATTTAAGAAAGTGCAAACAGTGGTTTCTTTTTTTTTGTGGTATAATCAATTGTTACAAATGTTTTTATATTATCTCACGTACGCGCTTTCTGTTGACATTCATGCACTATATATACCATCGGGTAGCCGTATTTCTTAGAGGGTCAGTTACTGCAAAATAATGATACGACCTATTCAGAATGTTAAAAAGGAGGTGCTTTCTTTATTATGATAAACTTTAGTTGGTAAATTTTAGGCGAAACACAACTGTGATTGGTTGTAAATAAAAATTCATTGAAATGTGATTGGTCATTGACTCCCATTTGGGGCAAGAGTTAAATAGTCTTAGATATTTCTCTGTCAGCAGAGAAAGTTTGGACGCCTAAACAATTTCTCCTTTAAATTAGCAGTGAAACTCGAACAGACTGCCACAGAGCTAGAAAGGGTAAGAACAAGGGTTATGAACCTGCTCCACGTATGTTGTTTCTATTTTGTTTGTGGAAGTGGATAATAACAACAGTGGGCCTTCATATTTGGTGTTCCTGCTATGTTTACAAATAAGGAGTACACCGACATTATTCTACTCTATGGTGAAACATAGTAAAATGCTACTGCAGCAGCTCCAAGAGAGGTACCCAGATTATCCATTACCTTCTTTCCTTGTTTTAGATGTCAAGTAATGAAATGTGAACTGACAGAATATTCAGCAAGACATGCATAACCTGTGAGTCAGACCAAGAAAATGTACAAAATGTCTTCTAATATTTTCAACACAATCCCTACACTTATTAATATATTTATCATAACTATTATTATTACTACTGACTAAGTCACTGGCACTGCCATAGGTTCATGGCCGTGGGGAACAAAGATTCCATACATCCTTATCCTGAGCTAATGTTTTTCAATCATACCCATATAATTTTCTTCCCTCCAATCACACCCCATTCTGTGCCCACCTACTGGGAGATGTCCTTCTTCTATTTCTCACTCATGCCACATGATCTGTCTATCACAGTCTACAAGACTTAACTGTTCTTATTACATCTCTTTTCTCATAAACATTGTGCAACTCACTGTTAGTATCTATACTTTTAATGTCATGTTTGAACACCGTAGAGGTTAAGGTTACTTCAATTTTAAAATTTGTACCTTATAAAACAGTCGTCCTCAACTATAATAACTTCTGCTATAAACATTGTCACACTATTAAAATTCTAGGCCTTTCAAAGACATGCTTCATCCTCAGGAATAATAATGGTACTGAAATTATTTGTATATTTCATACAGAGGGCTGTAGTTGTTGGGCGTGTTCTCATTTAGCATATTTTTATTTTCAACTTCAAGAAGTTTTAAAATAAGATTTAATGAACATTTCCCATACTTCATTAAACGAGAAGGAAAATCAAGTTTTACTGAACACGCTTCAGAAACCAGCCATAGATATAAAACAATATCAATAATCCTCAAAGAAAACAATAGACAAAAATCAATATCCGGGAAGAGATTGAAATTATCCAGGAAGGAGAAAATAAAAATATTGTAAATGAGAACACGCCCAACAACCTAAGCCCTCTGTATGAAATAAAAAAATTTTTCAGCACCGTAAGTATTCCTGAGGATGAAGCATGTCTTTGAAAGGTCTACAATTTTAATAGTGTGACGATGTTTATAACAGAAGTTATTATAGTTGAGGACGACTGTTTTATAAGCTACACATTTTAAAATTGAAATCACTGTTAGTAGTCTTTCAATTCATCTGTCTCTTCATTTCTCTTTGGTCTACAACTTTATGTTCACAATCTTTCACCTCTTTTAAAGTAAGATTCAATTATCCATATGCATATAAAATAACAGTTTTACATATCGTCAGTTTAATGTTTTTTGAGAGACGTTGACATGACAAGAGTCCCTCTAATACAAATAGCATGCATTCCCAGAGTTGAACTTATGTTTAATTTCTTAGTGCACCTGACCCCTGTTTGTAATTATTGTTCCTAGGTATTTGAATTCAGCCATTTCTTCAAAATTTCTATCATGTCATTAATTGAATCATTCACATTGTATAATCTACTTCAATATGAGACCATGTAACTAGTTTCAGTCCCGCGCCGTAGTCGAGCGGTTAAGGTAGGAGCCTTGGCGCAGAGCTACGGGACTTGCGCTGGTTCGAGTCTCCATGGGTGAAGAAATTTTCACATGGTATTTCGGCCAGTATGGGACCGGTGCCCACCCAGCATCGTGAGGCAATTGGGTAGCTACAATAAGTAGCGGCTCCAGGTTGAGGAACCAGCTATAACGGCTGGGGGACTCGACATGCTAACCACATGTCACCCCTACACTGGCTGTTGATCATCTACCTCTGTGATTGACACATGTGGATGTGAAGGGCCAGCAGCCGGCTGGTAAAAGGGCAACCGCTGAAAAGTGGAAAGACCCCTCAATCGGAACTAGTTTCATTGATAATAAATTTCTGCCACAATTAGTCAATAGAGTAATGACATTACATCGTCAGCATAAACTATCAGCTTATTAACACTAATGGATTGTAGGCCTTCTTCATCCTGTAAAGATTTGAAGGTAAAGGCGGCCATCATGCGAGGCTGACAACCCAGAAGACATTTTGAGCCGATTGACTAGAAAGGTTGGAGCCCTAACCTCCTACTACCCCAATGACTGTAATGGAATTACCAAACTTAGAAATGTTGGTTGGTTGGTATCTAATGTCGAGCACTTGATAATGAAATCATTCGCTCTAACTTACAAATGTAAGGTTCAGTTTGAACATCAGACCATTAGACTGAAGGCTAACCTGAAGAAAAAATTTAAAAATCACTCCAGCAGCTGCAATTTTCATTCTTTTTTTTGCAACAAACCATAATATATGTCAATGAATAACAATGATAAATATAATCTCAAGAAAAAATAAATAAAAATCTGGCATATAAACAAAAGGCAAAATTTAAAAATCTCTCTAATGGTGGCCATGTTTACTTCTCACAATGAATTTGGATGCATACAATTTAATTAAAAAAAAAGAATGATACATTCCACAAGCTAGCAAAATCAAACCTCAAATTATGTTGTTAAAGAATTTTGCTTATTTTACAACAGTTACCATATGCTGGGTTTTTACTATTGCGACTGAAATTATATCATGTTTGAATAACAAATTGTGTGGAGTTACTCCATGTATGAGCAGCAGCACTGTTGTAGCTGTCCCTAATATAAGAATACGTTAGTTTCACTTTCCAATTCTGAAAAACCAACAAAACATTACCTCAAGTTTTGTTTTGCCGGGAGCTGGAAATGTTTCATGTTCAATATCAGGATAGTCGGTCTGTTCTTCTTCTTCTTCTGATTTTATTTCAACTTTGACATCCTGTAACATGAAACTTAACAATATATCATCATGTCAAATATACACTTCTCAGAATTCATATGCAATATTTCACACAATGTAGAGAAATCATTTTTTCAGAAGAAAATAACCACTTCTGTTATCCTATCTCGTACAATCCCATACCCACGACATTTTTTCTCTTCAAAAATTATTTAGGCAATATGTCTGTGTGTATATATACATTATGAAAAGTAATCCAACAAGAGGTCGTGTTTTTCTGAAAAAATCACAAGTGACGAAGTTGCAAGTGATTTTGTCTAATGAAAACGCAACATCGCATTGGATTTGGAGTGACTATTTAGCGAATACTACAACATCAAAGCTAAAAAATAAATGTAATGTTTCAATATTTACGAAATGTGAGATTATTTATTCCAATCTTACTTCCTGGCGATTTGTAAGCTGGGAGTGTAGTTATAAATAGCATATCTTTACTCTTAAATATCTTTGGGCTTGCAAAATATAAATAACAGATGATTGTATGAGAAATAACCATTAACAATAATGCAGACACTTTATACAAACATTTAATCATTTTTTTAGAGCAACAGAAGTAACCTTTTTTTGGGACTGTTTTATATTGTTTTGTTTTGGCATTTGTTGTTGTACCATATCAATCAAACATTAGTGAATCGATATCTTTGTCAAAGAAGTTAATTTGGGGAGATATCTCTCATTACGAATTTTAAATGTGAGGTTATGTATTCCCATCTCACTTCTGTGCATTTTCTAAGGGCCGGCTGTATAACAGATGATTGTATGAGAAATAACTATTAATAATAATGCAGATTCATTATACAACATTTACTAATTTTTTAGAGCAACAGAACCTCTATTTTTTTTTTTTTTGGTTACAATGAGATTTACCATTCCCAGTGATGTATATAGGAATAATCAGAGAGGTTTAATATTATGATATTAAATGTTTCTTACCTCTCCTCAATATAATTTTTATATGAGAGGTAAGAAGCATTTAATTTAACCATAAATTAAACCTCATAGTGATTAATTCCTATAGAAGTTAAATAAAGCAATAATATTAGTTTGAATTTACAGTTTTCCTGAGTAACTGTGATGAATTGTGAGAGTCTCAATTCAGTTTAGCCTCGATCTCAATGGGAATGGTAGAGAAGAGTTGAAAGCTAAAATGTACAAAGTAAAAATATATATATATATATATATATATAGATACATCCATCAATAGGAAATTCAAACTCGATGCTATTCTTTTTGCAGATGATTTAGTGCTTCTGGCACTTTCCGAAAATGATTTGTAACGATCAATTTATAATATACAAAAAATAGCTGCCAAATTTAATATGGAAATGTCAATTAACAAAACTAACATTATGGCATTTCATGGGAAGGACCCCATACAAAGATAAAATCTTTCTCCAGAATAAAATTTTAGAGAGATCTAATCAATTTAAATATCTTGGAATCTATCTCCCTATCTGGGATGAAAAGGATATCTCTGAAAAAATTACTAGTTATAATAAAAGCTTGGGATGTATTAATCAAGTTATGAAACCATCCCTTGTACAAAAAAACACCAGATTACGTTTATATAACACTTTGGCTAGACCAGTGGTTGACCTATGGTAGTGAAGCATGGACACTAAAAAGACAACATAAAAGAAGAATAACGGCTTGTGATATGAGATTCATGCGCAGAACACCGGGTTCACACCAGATGGGATTGGAAAAGGAACACAGATATCTTAAAAGAATTGAAGACTACGCCAATTTTGGAATATATTAAACAGTACCAACTAAATTGTAAACACCATCTTGAAAGAATGAGTTCAAAATCGGATCTCCAAAGTTGTTTATAATTGTATATCAAGAGGACGAAGATCTCTGGGCCGTCCTATGAAACGCTGGAGGGAATTTTTTTCTATAGGATCGTAACAGGCCTTGGCCTAATACTTAAAGGGAGAAGAAGAAGACAAAGTAAAAAAATATAGTCATGAAAATGGTAGTTTTCAAGTTCAGTAAGCAAATTGGTGCAAAGAAGATTGGGATAAGTTCACATCCAGGCAATCGGATAGTAAATTAAATTTAAAATGGCTTTTTTTTCTTTGTTTCCTGAGTATTTCTCATTAAAATATGTTTGCATGTATTAATTTCAAGTCATTAAGTTATTCATGAAAATGTTCTGATTTTGTGAATAAATGTCGGCCGATTCCTTGTCCAACTTTATGAAATTGGTAATATTTGACAATTATATTGATTTTTGGAACATTATTACCAAACATTCACAATCTTTACGTATCAGTACAGTAACAATGTTCACCCTTATTAAGCACAGCAGACTACTAGTGCCTCACCCAAAAATTTTCTTCTAAGATTTGTTTAAAATCCTTCAAATTTATCGATCATGAAACACACAGACATTGAAGATTTTGCAGCATGATACATATTAATGCAAATAAGTCAAATACTTTGATAATGGATCTGTTGCTATTTTTAGCGTATCACATACATTTTTTCATATGCAGTATGTACGTGGAGCATTAAAATATGTAAACACTTAAAATATAATACAATTTTATAATATAATCACTGATTTTATTCATAGTAGTTTGTCACTGTGTTTAACTGAAGGTAAATTCATCCTATGACCCTCTCCTGGTTACATTACCCAGTTCCTGGAGAAAAACTGCAGAAGCAATAAGCTGCCAGCACATGGGCCAGACATTACAATTCCTACAACACTACAAGAGAGTAGTAGCAGCACACAAAATAATTTCAATTTGTCCCAACAATCAAAAGAAAACTATCTGCATCCTATCAATTAACCAAAATTAAACAATTTGGTAAGTGATTTGGGTCTTACTAAAGATAAAGGTGATCTTTTATCTCGAGATTTAAAGAAGACAATCTTTTAACTGCTGCTACAACTTTTTATTGGTATAAAGGTAAAGTAATCCCACTACAGGCCTCAGGAGGCCCTTCGGGTAGTAGGAGGTTAAGGCTCCCACTTTTTCTGAACAATCGGCACTTGATGTCAGCCGGGTTGTCAGCCCTGCGTGACGACCGCCTTTACCCCAGAACAAGCGTCTGGTACTCATTTCCATTAGAGGCTGAGTCGACCCCAGGGCCATAGTGCTGCCAGAAGGTTTGGGTCAGTTTAAAAATCCTGACCCCACCGGGACTTGAACCCTCGACCTTCTGGCTTGTAGCGCAGTACCTTAACCACTACGCTACGGCGTGCCCCTTTTATTGGTATAGAAATCATGAAAAATTTAAGAGGTATTTTGTAAAGAGAGGGAAGTTGTGTAATATTGTTGTATCCCTGGCTTGAATGGTTGCCCAGAACAGTTTACGAACCAGCAGATTGCCATATATTTATTGTCTCTAGCAAAAGAAGTCGAAAAGGCACTATTCTGGATAATATGAAAAGATTAGCCATAGTTCCAGTAGTTCATTGAGTATACACATACAAACAAGTGCACTATTCTACAAGAAATAAAATATAATGAAACAAGTGGTACATGTGCTGTGACCTTAAAGTGTGCAGTATTTTCTTGGGGCAACAAAGAAGATACATGAAATTTCTGTGTTTTTTGTGTGACTGAGACTCTGAGCCAGCAAAAGGTACTTAAAAGTTACAAATTCACCAAGAAAAATCAACTGGTGCCAGAAACAAACAATTTAATAAATCACACATTAGTTTATTCTGAAAAAAAATATTGCTACCTCCTTTGAGCACAAAACTAGGATTTATGAAGCAATTTGTTAAAATTTTGGACATAAATGCTCCTTGTTACCAATATATTGCTAAAAAATTCTGTTACTGTTGGAGGCAAAAGTGAAGGAAGAGTTTTTCATGGTCACAGATTCACAAACTTGTTACTTTTAAAAACTTCATGTCTGATGTGGAACTACAAGCTTTGGAAACATACACGGACATCATCGAGAAGTGTCTGGTGTAACAATAAAGTTGAACAATGTGAGAAAAGTGTGAAACCATACTTGAAAAGTTCAGGGCACTGGGATGAGCTTGAAGGTACATTTCCTTCACACTCATCTTGTACATTTCCCAGAGAATTTAGGAGCACTAAGTGAAGAATGTTATGAGAGACACCATCATAAAGATATAAAAGTGATGGAAACAAGATACCAGGGTCGATGGGATGCCATCATGTAGCCTACCATTTTCGTAGGTGATTGGTAAGAGAAAATCCTCAGCAGTAGCACAAACACCAGTCAATTGACCTTTAATTTAGATCTTAAGGTACAGTTGTAGCATATTACTTATTTTAAACTGTTTTAACTGTACAATTGATATTGTACCAAGCCTTTGTAAGTTATGCAAGAATTTAAAGGATAATGGATATTACATGTAATGTAAAAAGTAATAAATATTTAATTTCAACATGGCATAAAAAACCTGGTTTTGATATCTGAGACAGAAGATGGCCTATAATGGGTAATTTACAAACTAAGTAAAATATGTGAAACACACAACTTGAAAATATTTACTCTAAAATCAAAAGTTTCAGCTTTTCGAGAGGGTGAGCCACTAAGAGTAAAAATCCAATTAGAGAATAAAATAATAGAACAAGTGAGCAATTTTAATTACCTGGGATACAATGTGTCATATAAAAATAATGAAGACATTGAAAACAAACTAAATAAATTTAATTATATGTGTGGCGCCATAAAACAAAGTCTCAAAGGAACTAGAAAGGAGACACTTTAAAATTGTATAAATCAATGGCGGTTCCCACACTACTATATGGATCTTAACCAAAAACCAAGAACGAAGAATAGAAACGTCAGAAATGAGGTTTCTGAGGAGTGTGGCTGGATGTACAATAATGGATCAAAGGCGAAGTGAGGATATATGAAGAGAACTTAATATATCAGTTGCCCAGTGGAATAGAGACAGATGCCACAGGAAAACTATTTTACAGAAACAAGGAATTTCTGAAAGTTGTTTATTTGTGGAATATGGACACTATGTTTCAATTTTTTAACCAGGATCTTGAATTAGATGATGCATTGAATATCTTATTGGGGGCACGCCGTAGCGTAGTGGTTAAGGCGCTGAGCTACAAGCCGGAAGGTTGACAGTTCAAGTCCCGATGGGATCAGGATTTTTAAACTGACCAAAACCTTCTGGCGGCACTATGGCCCTGGGGTCGACTCAGCCTCTAACGGAAATGAGTACCAGACGCTTGTTCTGGGGTAAAGGCGGCCGTCACGCAGGGCTGACAACCCGGCTGACATCAAGTGCCAATTGTCTAGAAAAAGTGGGAGCCTTAACCTCCTACTACCCCAAGGGCCTCCTGAGGCCTGTAGTGGGAGCCTTAACCTCCTACTACCCCAAGGGCCTCCTGAGGCCTGTAGTGGGAGCCTTAACCTCCTACTACCCCAAGGGCCTCCTGAGGCCTGTAGTGGGAGCCTTAACATCCTACTACCCCAAGGGCCTCCTGAGACCTGTAGTGGGAGCCTTAACCTCCTACTACCCCAAGGGCCTCCTGAGGCCTGTAGTGGGAGCCTTAACCTCCTACTACCCCAAGGGCCTCCTGAGGCCTGTAGTGGGAGCCTTAACCTCCTACTACCCCAAGGGCCTCCTGAAGCCTGTAGTGGGAGCCTTAACCTCCTACTACCCCAAGGGCTTCCTGAGGCCTGTAGTGGGAGCCTTAACCTCCTACTACCCCAAGGGCCTCCTGAGGCCTGTAGTGGGAGCCTTAACCTCCTACTACCACAAGGGCCTCCTGAAGCCTGTAGTGGGAGCCTTAACCTCCTACTACCCCAAGGGCCTCCTGAGGCCTGTAGTGGGAGCCTTAACCTCCTACTACACCAAGGGCCTCCTGAGGCCTGTAGTGGGAGCCTTAACCTCCTACTACCCCAAGGGCCTCCTGAGGCCTGTAGTGGGAGCCTTAACCTCCTACTACCCCAATGGCCTCCTGAGG
Source organism: Diploptera punctata (assembly GCA_030220185.1). Classification (NCBI taxonomy): domain Eukaryota; kingdom Metazoa; phylum Arthropoda; class Insecta; order Blattodea; family Blaberidae; genus Diploptera; species Diploptera punctata. The sequence goes on from JASPKZ010008314.1 coordinate 34,757, forward strand.
CCTGTAGTGGGACTACTTTACTTATTGAATATCTTAATAAATATTAGTTGAAATATTCCTAGTATTAAGCGTTTTTAAGTAAAATGACAGGTAATTTGTGCAAATTAAGTAGTGGCATATGCCTCACATAATACTTACTTACTCACTGGCACTATCGAACCCGTAGGTTCATGGCCGCACGGACATACGCTCTCCATACATCCCTATCCTGAGCTAATGTTTTCCAATCATTCCCTGTATAATCTACTTCCCTCAAATCATAGTTAATGTTATTTTCCCACCTCATTCTTGGTCTACCAACTTGGCATCTTCCCTCTGGCTTTCCTACAAGAAGCTTCCATGCAAGTCTTTCATTCCCCATACGGGCAACATGTCCTGCCCATCGCAGTCTACGAGACTTAACTGTTCTTATTATATCTGGCTTCCTATAAAGACCATGTAGTTCATTGTTATGTAGTCTTCTCCATTCACCTGTCTCTTCATCTCTCTTTGGTCCAAAAATTTTCCTAAGAACTTTATTCTCAAATACTTGTAATCTCCTTTTCTCTCTTAAAATAAGAGTCCATGTTTCGCATCCATATAATATAACTGGTAGAATAATAGTTTTATATATTTTCAGTTTAACGTTTTTTGAAAGGAGTTGGGACATCAAGAGTCTCTGCAATGCATAATAGCACGCATTTCCAGAATTGAGCCTATGTTTAATTTCTTTGTGCATCTCATTCCTATTTGTGATTATTGTTCCTAGGTATTTGAATTCAGCCACTTCCTCAAAATTTCCCTCCTTTGTCATTAGCTGTCCAGTTCCATTATATAATAAATTTCTACGTTTGACCATATATTTAGTTTTATTGATATTTACTTCCAGTCCTAATTTCTTAGTGTTACTCAACAGTGTGTGCATATTGTCTTTTAGTATCTCCTCGCTATCGGCCAACAATACTACATCATCAGCATAAACTAACAGCTTATTAATACCATTGAGTTGTAAGCCTTCCTCATTCTCCAAAGATTTAATGGCATGCTCTAGTACAAAATTAAATAGTAGAGGAGATAGTGCATCTCCTTGCTTCACATAATGCCTCTTCTATCTTCAGTGGGTGTATGGACACAAATTTCTGATGTCGATTGACCCTCTTCTTCATCAGAAACTTCCCTAACACATTCTTCACTTTTCCGAACAGTTCTTAAACATTTTATTGATATTCCGTGGACTGCTAGAAATGCACTTATACAGACTTCATATTAGTTACATGAACATAGCATCTGAATGAAACCTTCCTTTCACTTATGTTTGCATCTTATTTCTTCTTTGCATAACCTCTCTTAATGGAGCAAAATTACGTGATATTAGTTTGCTGGCACAATCTTCTCATTGATATACACTATTTCTCAGACATTTTCTTTCCACTTACTTTCATGATGAGTTCTTCTTTTAATATTAACTTGTCTTTTTTCTTCAGAAAATGCATTAAACCTCAATATCTATGTCAGACATACTGAAAAAGTTATAATTTGAGAACTACCACTATAATATTATAGATCCAGAGGGCAGTGGAACTACATTCTGATTGGTTAGTTTCATTTCTGCCAACCTATCAGGAACGTTGACTGTAACCACAGGAGATTAAAGAGAAAGAAGGTGGCATGTGCCTTTTTTCCATTAGCTATTTGTATCATTCAGAATATTGAAGTTTTATTATGCTCCTTGTTAAAAAATAGACGCATGCCACCATGCAAATAGTTATTGGAATTGATGGAAGATAGCAGGATCTATTTAACCGTAACAAAAACTCACAATCGGCAGATTTGTGGCATGTGCCTCTTTTCCACTGAGCAACTCATATTCAAACTTCTTTTTCTTCTTCACTTCACGGGCTAGGCAAAAACTGACTGTTCTGCCTCACAGTTGTTTTGTCCATCTTTTCACTGGCCTTCCTACATTCCTTGAACCTCTTGGCTTGTAGTTGCTGCTCTTGGTAATCTTGTTACATTCATTCTTTCTACAAGTGTAAACCATTTCTCTCTATATTCTTTGATTTTCTCATTCAATGGATATATATATTTAACTCTGTTCTTATATATTCATTCTTTATCCGATCCAATCCTGTGCAACCGTTTGTTCTTGTAAGGAAGTTCATTTCTGCACTTTGTATTCCACTTTGTAATTTTTTGGTCATTACCCAAGTTTCGCTCCCAAAGTATTGCAGGAACTGCCAATGTTTTATAAAACTTCAGTCTAGAATCTCATCTTGTTTTATTCTTTAATACTGTATGTATAGCTCCGCTTATCATTTGAAATTTCGACAGTATCATATTTATGTCTCCTTCAGTTTTTGTGTTTATAGTAAAATAATAATCCAAATAATTAAAATTTGTTACTTGTTCCAGAAGCTATTCTAATAAATAGAAGTGTAAGACAAGGGTGTAGCTTATCGCCTACTCTTTTTTAATCTATATATTAATGACATCATCCAAAATTGGGAAAGTATTGTTAATATAGGTATAAGAATGGACCGTTTTAAAATATTAAACGTTTAGTGTATGCTCATGATGTGGTTATTATTCAAGAAAAATATATTCAAACTATTTGATAGAATTACACAATACAGAGATGAATGGATGGACGACATCATCAGAATGGATAACAATAGAATTCCAAAACAGATTCTTCATTACAAACCACTAGGACAAAGAATTGTTGGAAGACCCAGTAAAAGATGGATAGACCAATTCTAACATGAGATCGGAACAGACCAGCAGGTCTAATCCTTGATACTGATGAAAATATATAACATTATGTGATATGGAAAAAACTGTTAATTTACTTTAATTTAGCTCACCATAATTAGGTTTAGAGACATGATAAATCCTGTGCCGCAGTAAAAAACTAAATTCTAAGGACCGTGATATGAGACACCTTCATTATATGAAATGAAATTAAACACATCTACAGAGACAAATCTCTGCATCAACTAGGATTTGAATCTATGACCTCCAACTTTACATGGTGACACTCTTCAGGTAACTTGCAGGGCAAATACAAACTTATATTTGTTTAATTGCAAAAGTAAATCTCATGAATTTAGATCTCAGCACAGACAAACAGTTTTCTCTTTAGTTGTATTAACATTGGTTATGGAGAGCTGGTCTGTGTATTAAGGCATATTTAAGAATAATTTTACAAAGTAACTTACTTGCAGTGCTGGATCCATGTTTCACAGATCTTGGTGTTCAATAGCTAACTGGTAATTCAGGGTAATCAGTTTATCTGAAAATGTCAGTTACATCATTAAAATACAATCAATTCATCAATTTGTCTCATTTCAAGGTTATGAGAAAGCCATGATGTTTAAGGCATGATGCAGATATGGGGCTTGTGCTGCTATGAGTCTCCATGCAGAAGACATTTTCTCATGGAATTACGGTCAGTATGGAACTGCTGCCCACCCAGAATTGTGAGGAACTTGGGTAAATACAATAAATAGCAGCTCTGGGTTCATAACAGGAGGGGATACAACAATCTCACTACATGTCACCCCTATATTGGCTAGATCATTGTCCATTTCTGTGATTGAAACATGTGGATGTGAGACCAGCAGTAGACAGGTGGAGAAGTTAGTTTACAACCATTTGTAATGAATGTTTGGGAATTTATTTCAAAGGTTTGTCAAACTGATTTCACAGCCATGTGCTGCCATCTAGCGACAGATCTATAAACTTTCTGTAGGACTTCAAAGATATGTGCATCTAGCAACAACTCTATAAACTCATGCACATGCCCACTGTTATTCTATAGGACATAGAAAATGTATTGGAAAAGTTAAACTGCTGTTTTCCTGAGCTCAACTTCTTACTTCATTTCAAGGCATTTCTATGACTCCTTGCGGGAAAAAATCAACATGTAAATATAGTTATAACATCTACATATACAAGCGTTACTGCTATAAAGTTAATATTCTCTTTAAAAATTTGCTTAACTGTTATGTTAGCCACTAGCTGACAGTCGGAACAAATTTCCGCTACCTCTTGTGTGAATTGAGAATACTACATATATAAGGAAAATGTATGTTTGAATTGGAATACTTGGGTAGCTCAGGTCGTTAGAGCGCTAAACGTACAGAGTTTAGAGACTTGGGTTCAAATCCCGACTCAAGCATTAATTTTTTTTCATATATATGATACATATCAGATAATTATTAAAATATGCAGCAATAAAATGTGGTGTGTTTTTTGGTTTTTTTATTTAAGCTTATGCTGGTGGCATGGTCGGCTATAATCCCCACATTTTCTATTATTTAAGAACTATAAACAACATTCCATGAAGCATATTTTACAAAACATTTAGAATAACAGGAAATGTTAGTAAAAACAACCTCAACCTAATAAAAGCTGTTAACAGTGCAGCAGGTATTTTAAAAATTCAGTGACCTAATAGAAACTTCAGGCTCAGAAACTATAACATGATGAAAAAAGTTCCAAAAGCCCAAAAGAAAGTTGTATTGCATGGATCCCTCGGCATTGCCAGATTTCTTGGCAATCAACAGGCAGACACATTAGCAAAGAAAGCTGCCTAACTGCTTCAAACCAGATACATCATACCACTCCTCTAAACTCTATACAGGGTGAGTCAGCAGGAAATGTACATGCTTTGAGGAGTGATAGTATTGGTGATTCTGAACAAAAGACTTCTCATATACATATAGGTTTTCATAACCATTTTATTGCAATTTAATGAAAACAACAATAACCGCAAAAGTGCAGGTGACAGTAAATCAAGATACTGTTATCTCAAGTTTTGTTTAATTGTGTACGTTTCCTCACAAAAGATGTTTAAATACTCCATCGCCAACTTGAATGCATTTTGCTGCTCTTGTAGACAGCTGAGTTACAATGGAATCATTGCTTGTCCACCGAAGTCACTCGGTCTAACTCCATTATTTACTCTTTGTGGGGTTGGCTTAAGAGTGAAGTCTACAAGCACAGAATGCAACTTCTCACTTGTATTTTACATGCTTGTGCTCAAGTAAAGGAATGTACGAATGAGCTTAGATCAGCAACACAACAGCTGTCTACAAGAGCAACAAAACGCATTGAAGTTGGCGAAGGAGTGTTTGAACATCTTTTGTGAGGAAACGTACAAAATTAAACAAAACTTAAGATAACAGTATCTTGATTTACTGTCACCTGCACTTTTCCGGTTCCTGGTTGTTTTCATTAAATTACCCTGAAATAGTTAAGAAAAGGCCACATGTATATTAGAAGATTTTTGTTCAGATTCACCAATACTATCATCCCTCAAAACATGTACCTTTCCTCCTGACTCACTCTGTATAAAGAAGCAAAAGAAGGAACAATATCTCATGAGCTTACAAATACACACAACAATAACCTGCAAAACCTCCATACATAACACACCTGACTGGCCAAGACAAGAAGCTGTTGTGAAATTCCGGTTCCAAACTAGACACGGCATTCTTCCCAATAAACTGTCTCACTTTGGAACCACCTGCAAGCTCTGAAACCTGGATTAAGATATGGAATACCTAATGTGCTGCCCGACTCTCCGCAGTATATCTGAGACCGGATAATATTCGGAAGCCAGAATCATTATGATGAATCAGATGAACAAATGACATTTTGTCAATGTTGTATGCCATTAGATAAATAAATAAATACATGATGAAAAATCAATTCTATACAAAAAAAAATCAGTGTATGAGAAATCACTAATATAGACAAAATGCCATTATAAAATACATTTATGCCATTATTGAAGCACATGTCTACTGGTAGGCCTATGTTGATAGGTTATGGAACTGAGAGTCAAGTTTAAAATAATTACATAACTGAATTTCATAGAACAAAGATAAGCTGATATCAACTTTATCAGTGGGTGTTCCAAATTAGGGATTAACCAACCAATTAATCATGATTATTTTTTCTCGAATTGTTTATACATGCTCTTACACAAAAATACGACTAGCAAGTAAACGAAATTACAAAATATATACGCATATTAAAGGGTGTGGCATGTGTACATATAATTTATTTCCACAGATTAATGAAACTGGAAGATAGGAACAGATTAGATACAATACCTTGTCGATGAAGAACAAAGAACGACGGCGATATTCCAATAAATGAACACCGATTCAAACAGAATGCTGTGCCGTCAATGGAGGCCGTGACCACGCTAATGATTCGGAATGCAGTGAAATAGTTATGTTACCACATTTATTAATTAATTCGTCTACATTGGAAAAAGTCCACTATCTGTCGATCACTTACTCCAGTTCAAATTAAAAACCTCCATGGTTGGGGGAGATCCTGCTGAGATTGGCTTTAAGACCCACACAATTTTCCATCTAACATTCTTATGCCACTGATGCACTAAAAACGTTTCAACCGTTTATAATAACGTTTCGTACTATTTTAAACATTTTGGAAACATTTTAAAAACATTTCTTACGATTTTCAAATATTTATAAATTACGCGAATATTGGTTGGTTTTATATTTATTTGCGCCATAGGTTAGTACAGTTACCATTTGAGGCTGAGGTCTACAATTTGTCGATTACGATTTTCCATACAACATTCTTATGTCATTGTTGCACTACACTTTTAACATTTGTAATAAGGTCAGGTAACGTTTCGTATATTTTAAACATGTTCGAACGATTCTATAAACATTCCGTACGATTCTTAAATATTTGGAAGAAGTCCACTATTTGGGCTACGCCAATATATATATATATATATATATATATATATATATGTTATAATTAAATATTTAACATTCAGCAATGAAAGCTTAATATGGTATAAGAAAAATGAATGCCTGGACGGGATTCGAACCCGGATCTCGGAGATCTGGGTTCGAATCCCGTCCAGGCATTTATTTTTCTTATCATACCATATATATATATTTTTAATGCATATTTTCCAGAGTATTCTTTAGTGGTTGTTTCTCTCAAAATAAAGCGTTAACAATTCTTCTATTATCATCCAGATCAGACAATGATCCGAGTTTCAATCTGTCCCTATAACTGATCTAACGTCAATGATGAAATTGTGCCAGCATTTATCTACTGATCCATGTTCAATCTCAACGTTTCCAACATTTTTCGATTCGCGAACCCCTTCCCAAGGGCGCTTCAAGAACAATTTTTAGGAGGGGGGCCATGGGATCGTGTAAATTTTCGGGGGTGCATGGGTCTGTGAAACTTAACAAATAAATGAATTTGTAAATTTTAGCGTGCTAATAACATGTCTTAAAATTATTTTGAGCAGTTTTTAAACAGTATTTATTCAATAAACATAATATCACAACTCTTATATTGTAAGACCAAACAATAAACTAAGAGCGTATGCTTCCTTCGCATGTTTCTGTATTTTAGTGACTGCACCTACAGCTTCAGAAGTTGTTACCAATTCCTATACAGTTGTTTAAGTCTAGTGACAGTTATTGCAGTACGTTTAAACAATCTTTCCCAAAGCCTCTCCAGTTAGGCGTCGTTCACTATTTGGGTCTTGATGTGGATTGACATGTGTAATCCTCTCATAAGCGTCAATAAATTTGATGAAATCTTCACAAATACCATTTTTATAAACTATTTCAAGTTCAAAGAAAACTGTTCTGTATTGGAAAGTCTGTTGTTTCGTTAAATATAACAGAATAATACTTAGCATTCCTTATTTAATGAAGTATTGTATCTGTTATTTCTTCATCACAGCTTGTTATTAATTGGTTTTGTGTTGTATTGCCTACGTACGCGGTTCTTGAAGAGGCTGTTAACAAGCGTCGCTTAAGTTTTTCGTCTCCTGCAGACGCTCTAAATCTTAACAATTCTCTAAAATTACCCACATTATGGGGCCCAGCCTCTTCGTCAAGATGGCCATCATATCTCCGTAGGAGTCTCTCTTTGTTTTCTTTTATTTGTTGCAGTTGTTGAGTATTTACCTGATTTTCAACATCCTTTTGCGGTTATGGTAGTTTTGCAGGACGTTTGCTTGAGAACACATATTTTGTGGTAAGAAGTGTATTCATGTGATTGTGTCCATTTTTTCCTAAAAGCTTGGCGAATTATGTCAACGGTTGGGTGACAAGATCTTGCGCTCTCATTCCTTTATACGGCCACACTTTTCATCAGCAAACAGCACACATAACTCACAAAACAACCCCTGTTTCGCGTGGGAAAGAGCTAGCCAATTCCTTTGTTCCAAGTGCTGATGACCCAAATAACATTTCAACTCCTTCTCACCTTTTTGTAAAGTGGATGTGGCAATATGACTTTGGTGGTTCCCAAGGTCGTTCCAATAATTGACACTTTGTATATTCATTGGTCTTTTTATTTACAAAAATCCATATATCGTTGGCGAAAATACTGTTACTGCTACTCCATTCCAATACAGATGTCTTTTAGTTTTCACTGCTAGTTGGCTCTCCAATGTTCATATTCAGATTATCGTTAAATCCAACTACATTAAAAGAAACTGAAAAAAGTATTACAATTATGATCTCATCATCACAACGTAATGATGGTGTATTACATCTTTGTACAGGTGTTTCCCGTGATTCACTTCTGTTATTTCTTTTCTGTGCTTTTTTAAGTATGAACTTATTTGGTTTGGGTTCGAGCGTTTTCGGTCATTTCAAATTTCCTAAAATAACGAACGGAATATTAATAATTGAATCCACAGCTGTGGTCTCGAGGTAGCGTGCTGCCTTGTCACGCAGCGGGCCCGGGTTCGATCCCCGGTAGGGACAGTTTTTCTGGGTGAGGTTTTTATCAGGATTTTTCCTCACCTGTAAGACGAATGTCAGGAAAACTTTAAGGCCCAAACGGTCCCCGAACATCATATGGCCATCGCAATCCTCATCATTCATATTCATCTTATGCTACGGTTTATTATACAGCGTGTCGCGCCCGACGTGACGCGAATTCGCGTTTCGCTCGGCGTCAGGCTGGTTCAGCATGGAGCGCATACGTTACAGCGCATATGTTTATGGAATTGTCGCCAGATGGCACCACATATATGGAAAATCAAAATGACCAACGTTCATAATAAATTTCCAAATGTGTTTACAAAAACTAATGTATCCCTGCATAACCTAATAAAATTAATTACATACACACTATTTAGTAAACTATAAATTAATCTGATGTACACTAAACTGACCCATCGGAATCTAACAAAATGAAGTGATTGAACATTTATTTCTTAAAATATGGTTTGGAATTAAATGCAAATGTTGGTCATTCACACATATGCCCTGCCATCTGGTGGATTTAATTTTATGAGCGTTCACGTATGCCAACTTCAATTCTAATAAAGAACTTTGAAAATAAATTGAGAGGAAAAATCATAATTTGTGTACATAGATAAACATATTAAAATTCTTCATTAAAAAAGTTTCAAGTGTCGTTGCAAAACGATTAAAATAGTTCGAAATATTAGTAAAGACAGAAAAAGTAACAGCTTTTATTTATCTCTTGACTAAGTTCAAGCCACAATAACTTTTTTCTGTACATCTCTGTACTCCTTCATGCTCATATTGTATAAAACATATATAGAACTCGATGATTTGCAACAAAACTATCTAACTTTCGTCGTTAAAATTGGAAAGTTATAAAACAAGTACTGTATTTCCGACATTTTGTTATAAAATCTTAGTTTGTTTTTAGCAATTACACCAATGAGTACGGGTAATATCTTCTATATTCTTTGTTTGCGCTGGCAAATTGCGTCCTGGATCCAAGAGATTCCAAAACACGACGCGACATGTCAGCGCAATTTTTTTTGCGCCAGCAATTTGCGTTGTAGATAAACCACCTCCATTTAAATACATGGGTAGCAATTTTTGCGCTGGCGCGTTGCGTCGTAGATAAACCACAGCATTAGATTAAGCTCAGGATTAGGAACTCTCCTGGCGCACCACTATCATCACTAGAGCTAGGATTTTTATGTAATATTAACATGCAAAATATGTACATATTTATGTAATAATATTTGGTGAAATATGTAATATTACATAAAAAATCTTAAAATATGTAATTTTAAATACATTAAAATTTAAGTTTTATGTAAATTTATACCAAATATTAAGTTACTTGATTCCTGATTTTATTAATAAAAAGTAAAGTGTGGGACAATTATTAATTAAACATGTTGATTTAATAAATCAAAAGTATTAAATTTATTTATTTTTTGAAAATGCAACAATTAATAAAATGGCTAAATAAAAAAATCACGTTGCAAAATGTATTTTTAGTTATATTATAATTATACAACGTTTTCGTAATCACTCTTTAACCAATCTTTAGCCCCTACAGCGAATACAGAAACTATCTATTCACTTCACTTTAGTTTGCAATGAACTATGAGACACATATCCAAGTTTTCCATTGTCATAGAGTGTCATCGGTCAGAGAGATTGTTTTTATAAACAGAAAATGTTCTTTCCACATTACAGGAAGTTGCTGGTGCAAATTTAAGCAGATTGAATTTCTCAGGAGACATGTCATCTGGAGGATTCTCTTCTTCCCTGTTGAGGATCTTACACACTGTAGTCAATGTCGAGAGGCCAGGGTTTCTTTCCATAACAGATTCAAATTCCTTCATTATGTTTATTCCAACATTTCCTTGAACAACCCTTAACTTATATTTAACGTCCTCGACAGTGTCCAGTGATTCCTTCAAAGTCATGCCACAAGTTTCTAATTTTACAATACTGTCAGAAATGAATCCAAAATTGCTTTTAACATAAGCCAATTGGCACTGAAGGCACTTTGAGCCTCTCTGATATAAACTGCTGATTTACTTGGAAACGAGTCTATTACAGACTTCACTTTAAAATAGTCACTATGAAAGCAGGCAGCCTCAATCCACGTCCCCATCTAGTGAGGAAAGGTTCAGGGGGCAATTTCACATTTGGTAATTGTTCTCTATAGTGTAACACACGTTGGGGGGCCTTAACAAACACTTTCTTAGTGTTTGAAATAATGCTATTGATTTGTGGATAGTTACTTCGCACTTCTTCGGCAACACGTTGCAGTCCATATGCGAGACAGATGAAATGGATCATATTTCGGTAAAAAAACACGTAGAGCAGTTCCCGCCTTTAGCATGTACGCCGCAGCATCACAATAAAGGACAAAGGCTTTATCTTCTTGAACTCTTTTAAGTTCATCGTTCACAAAACGAGCCACTGTTGCGTGATTTTCATGCTCCAACGTTTTCGAAGAAATCAGCTTACCAATCACAAGATTGGCAGTATAGCGACCTTTTCCATCCGTTGTTTCATCGACAGCAATCCATATATAGTTGTTGCCTATATCACTTCGCACATATGTCATTGCTTTGTGGGTAAGAGAACCACGCTAACTGCTACCATTTGTGGCGTCTGAAAACCACACTACTACTACCATTTATCCGGGATCGGGTTTTGTTACTGCTGCTGCTATTAACGCGGATCTGATTTCCTGCAAAGTTATCAATCAGGAAGTAGCTTGCCTTGGGCCCATAGAAGGCAGCAATTGATTCATCTTTCTCTCTCTGAGATATACATTGACATAGGAGAATACTGATTCTTAGATACATAGAGTGAGTAAACAAGATAATAATTGTTTTTTGAAGAACGCTAAACAGCATAATAGTTAAGGAGCTAGGAATGGTTTCCTACTTGAGTGACTTTCCGTACTGGATCGTGAACAACTACGCTTACATAAATGAAGATGCGGGGGAGTTGTTTAAAAGATGTCATTTAATATAAACAAGTTGTCTGAATAAAATAAATTAACAAAATAATAGTTCTGATCTTACAACCAAACTAGCAATATAAATAAATAAATGAAAATATTCTTTCATAAGAAAAAATCACATACCATACTTCACGCAACACTCATACTTGAGTCCGAGTCAGGGATCACCTCTTCCCTGGTCTGCCGGACTAACTCAACCAGGCCTCTTCTTGGCCTCAGACCACCTTGTCTATTAGAATTCCAGTCGCATCGCGACCTGGAATCTGATTCCAATCTTGAATCCGTTTAAACAACTAAACGATGACTGCTTGAATGATCGAATGATACTGTTCTGTTAATGTACCACATATTTGAAGGTTCCGAAGTAGAGGGGAATTGCGCCGTAGACATTGCGCGGCAGGAAGGGTGAAGGGGTAACTGCAAGGAGAACGGGATATTGGCATAGTTAAATAACATTCCAGTGTAGGGAGGAGAACGAAGCTACCATACTGAGCCGAAAAACGCACTTTCGGTTCAGCTTCATCGTAACACAAATGCATGTAGTTTTTTCGGAGCGTAGAATTGTTAGGAATCTGCCTCCCACAATACTTCTCTAAAAATGCACGATATTTAGGTACCTGGAGTTTGTACCAAGGAATATTTGCGGCAACCATAGCAATACACATGTCATGGAAGAATTCACTCCTTACATTTGAAGACTGTTGCATTTGAGATAGAAGGATAGAAGCACTTGCTTTTTAGATGTTTGTAATCCTTTGTTTTTAGCATGCAGAGCACTGCAAACATGTTGTTCAAGTTGAGATATCATTGAACAACCTAGCTGGTTATTACAAGCCTGGCACAGAACCACATCTCCATCAGTAGTAAACGAATCATCTATTTTAACCCACGATTTTAACTAGACGATAATTTTGATGCTACAGGAGCCATCAGACGAAATTCAATGAAACACTGTGACAGTCAAAATAATACTGATGAAGACACTGGAACTAAAAGTCTTGTGGAAGAAAAATAGAAAGCATCGCAATGTTACTTTTTATCATGAGAGGGGAAAAGAGTAGAAACAGAAAAGGACGGAAATGTTTGAATGGATATGTAAGAAGTTTAAGAAGTTTCACAACTTTCAGTACTTGTTAGAGATCAAACAGCTATGGTGTAAAATCTAATTAATTAAATAAATAAAATATATGTTAAGCCTGATATGATAATATTTAGAATATCTCATTGTATCTTAACAACAAATTATAATGCATAATTTTATTTTTTAGAAATGTTGATTACCTCTTGTTTTTGTTTTATGATAATTTGTTATGGGGATATCAGTAAACGAAAAGAATATGTTTAGATGAGTGGGATAGCAAATGCAAGTGGCCTAAATTACCTGATATTTATATTAGAATTGGAAGGGACGCAGATAAAACCCTATCCAGAAAATTAACTTGAATCGATCCTGGATTCGATGGGTGAGAGACAATGACAATTACTCCTGTGCTATTTTTTAAAGTTTTTTCTACATGGACTCAATCTCTATTCCATCAACAAACAATTTTAAAAATACAGTACAAAATTATAATTTTTTTATACTCATATTACAACGAAACAAACATTTTTAAACCAGGTTGTATTCTATTCCAAGGGATAGAAGAGCAGAGATGAGGGAAGGATATACAATTGTTAACACATGGTGAGTGAGAAACTGTTATGTTTCTACTATTTCATTCATAAAACAGATGGGTCTGTGGTAATTTTAAAGAGATATTCAAAGTGGTATCCTACCCAAGTCACAGTGCCTTTGTATAGCTATATTTATGGTGTCAATAATTGAATGGAATTCTTCCTTGACCTCTTTTTTGTAGCTTTTGGATAGCTTGCAAAATTCGTTTCAGTGTACATGTACCTGAGTTTCTAGTCTGAATAAAATACTGTCATGCAGATAGTTTAAAATTTTATTCCGCTTATGAAAAAAAAACATTATTTTAAATTAACGGACAGAATATGTAGTTTTACATAAAAAATATTAAAATATGTAAAAATATGTAATTATGATGAAATATGTAAAATATGTAATGATAACTTTTGATATTTGATAAGAAAGTTCCTAATTCGTGGACATTTATAATTTTTAGCTGCGTATGAGCAAAGAGAAAGAATATGTAATTACATACAAATCCTAGCTTTAATCATCACCCATCATATCGCCGGGGCAACGTAACCCCACCTTCCAGGCGCCCCAACCTCAGAAGTGGGTTATAAGTACTTCATGCCAGGAGAGAAAATCAGGAATGTCGAAAGACAACCTGAGGCATTTGAAAAAAAATTGAATATAGTCATATATTAAGAGTTGCGTAACGTACAACTCCTCAGACTCTACTCTACCCTAAGTTGGTACTGAGTAAACAATTTTAAATGTATCGGCCGAAAAAAAGAACTTTTAACGAAATATTTAGTTAGATAGAGATACGCCAGTAAAATATCATAAGGATAACTCTAAATTGTATTTAACATGGATACATTTACATTATGAGTGTAGAGGTCTCTTTAGTAAACAGTTTACGTTATCTGTCTATAAAACAGTTCATAGTATTTTTTTTATTAAAAAGAACATCATTCTTATATCAATAAATTGTGGTCCGAGAAACTTGTTTGTGTAAGGTCAGGCCGAAAAACGTTACGCCCCTGTTTATTAAATAAAGCTTTACTTTATATAAACCAGTTAAGAGGGTTTGTCACTTAAATACCAAAAAAAAAATAGATATTTATTTTAATAATTTGCGTTCCTTTCTGAAAATTTGTTATATATCAAACACAATTCTATGCCATCAGCTATCTTTAATCTGGAAAACGTAAATAATATTAAAAAACAAGACTACGCTCCTATGGCGTAGTAAAATCGAATAGTCTCAACAAAAAAAAAAAAAGGCTGTTTCATTTAAGATTCTAAGAACGCAGCAATAGGATGTGACAAATTTCATTAAAATCAGATGAAATAGATAAATCAATAAAAGGTTTATAATTTAACTATATTATATTAACTGGAAAGCGATGCATCATATAAAGAAATTATGTACAAAGTCAAAATTGTCGACAATTTTTGGCGCTCTGCTTTTTCCACTTTATACTGAGAAAAAATCGAAGTTCACAAAAAAATAATTGCATTGCTGATTCAGACACTAGAGTCTTCAACTTTCAAGACGCTTATATTTATTTTTTCGATCTTTTTTCGCGAAGATACAGCCATTTAAAAACTACCTATTTTTTCCCTTTAATTTTGAGCAGCAGTGTAGTTCCATTTTTTTTTCTAAAACAGACTGATCCTGAGCAAAATTTGAGTGAATTACAAAATTTTGGGTGCTAAGGAAATAAAAACTATAACTTTTAGGTTTGAAATGTGAGAGAATCTTGCCTGCACATTAACCTTATTTACACTAGTTAATGGCTTGGTGCTTACCATTCAATGTAATTAACTTACTTGTTTCGTTCTTGTACTGCAGTGAAAATACAAACACTAAACAAGATAAAATTCACGACATCATGTAATACAAAACCGATATTACCAACGTATTTATATGCTGATCGCATAAACAAACGATGAGGACTGAGAAAAATAGTCGCTGCACGTACCAAGATAGTTAAATTTATTTTTCGTTCAACAATAACATATTGTTGACCGACAATTTTAATTTTCAGATCTATCACATGTAACCGCTAACGAGAAACAAAAACGTATCGATCAAGAGTTTACTGGTGGCGTGTCAGCAACGCTTTTGCTAATTAATACGCCAAAGTTCGATTTTTTAAGTACACGATAATAATTAATTAATTAGTATCATGATTTATCTTGGGGGGGGGCATGGAACCGCCAGTGCTTCCAGGAAGAACTGTTCTCTTGCTAGTACATCGAGGCGTGAATCTAGAGACTGCTAGAATTTTCTTTACAAAGGAGGCCTTGACGCTTTCCCAGGTTTTTAAGTCGCTTATTATATTCAGATGTTCCCAGACAAATTTAATGGGAGTGCAAGAATTATAAACTAACTAACTCACTGGCATTATGGAAAGTTGATTGCCGCAGAAACATAAACTCTTCATACATCCCTAACTGTGATGTTTTCCAATTATTCGTTGTGTAATTTACTTCCCGCTCTGTTCATGCTACAAGTTCATCACATTCTACGTTCTCAGTACGACTGGTTGCTATATATATAAGTTATTGCTCTGTTATCTATATTTTATTTTTTTATGGCACAGAAAAGAAAGTGTCACTCTTTCTAGCAAGAAAATTCATTTTTCACAATTTTGAAGACATCTTTCTTTACACACTCACTCACTTATGTATATATTTGTGTGCTGTTAAAAATCCAGCAGCTGTAATTTTTGTGTTATCGGAACAAAACTCGACAAATGTGCAGTTAATTTTAAAAAAAATAAGGACAGGCTCATTAACCAGCAAAATTAGGCCATTAAGTATAGTAGTTCACCTCAAATGAAAATTTAAAAAGTGGTCTAGCGGTCGCATTTCCAATTTTTCAAACTCAGTATTCCCTTATTAAAATAAAATGACATTCTCCAAACATCAGCAATACAACGGCTGGTTTGTCTCAAACCCAACAACCGCCATGTTTGTTTTGTCACAATATATACCATACAATTTAATTAACACTTTAATTGACAGTGTGTCTTACAAGATACATTAGTTTAATTTATTTAATGTTTTTAAGAAAGTAATGGTTTGGACATTTAAAAAGAATGTAAAAGGAAAGACTGTTAAATCTCAAGATACAAGGAAAACAACCACGAGAAAGGTGGATTAACCAAGTGAAGAAAAGTCTCAGCGGGTTACACCAGATGGGATCTGAAAAGGAACACCGATATCTTAAAAGAATTGAAGACTACGCCAATTTTGGAATATATTAAACAGTACCAACTAAATTGGAAACACCATCTTGAAAGAATGAGTTCAAATCGGATCCCCAAGGCTGTTTATAATTATATACCAAGAGGACGAAGATCACTGGGCCGTACTATGAAACGCTGGAGGGAAAATTTTCTATAGGATCGTAACAGGCCTTGGCCTAATACTTGGAAGGAAGAAGAAGAAGAAAAGTCTACAAGAGAGAGGATACGACTGCGAAGAACTACAAAGAAGCAAAGCATGGGAAGATAGAGATGGTTGGAGGCATATTTAGAATCGCCCTTCTGAAACGAGGACACAATAAGAGGATGATGATAATGGAAAAATAAATCAATGGAAATTTATATATTCAATTTGGGAATTTTTAACATTATGAGGTTCAATTAATAAGAATTAAATAAATCGTGATTTCTTCTTACCTCATACTTCTATGTTTTTTTTAACACAGCTGACGATGTTGACAATGGGTTGCCGATACTGCAGTGCTGTGTTTAAAAAACATAGAACTATGAGGTAAGAAGAAATCACGATTCATTTAATTCTTATCAATGGAAATTATTTAAATTTACATAAAATTGTACAAGAATATGCAAAAGATAATAACTTATAATTGTTTTCAGTGTAGTTTGATACGTCTAAATAAGTTGGTTTAAGTTTGTCCAATTTAAGGGTTGACATTACATTCAGTAAATTCAACTTGCTGAACAATTCACTTATTTATGCAGTTCCTGCACGATTGACTTTTTTTTTTTTTGTTTTCACTGCATAATTTTTGGAACCTATTTTCAGCTATTATTGGATTTTTCATGCCTAATTCTTATAAAAAATGGTTCTAGGTTCAAACTCCGGTCTGAACATATATTTTTCTTTTCAAATATAATTTATCCACCATTGAGATGTAAGAAATGAATAATAAAAACATTGAAAGAAGCCGTACTGGCTTCATAATGTAATGTAAAATTCCCAATTAAAAGACTTCTTGATAAGAAGCCACCATTTTAAGATAGAAGCATTTTGGTGCGTGGGAATTAACAGCGTATATTAGAGAAACATTTGCATTTAGACTAGAGTTTCTCAGGTAGCTCAGTCGTAGAGCATTCGTGTAGAATGCGAAAGGTCCTGTGTTCAAACCCCAGTCTGAGCCTATATTTTTTCCCTTCAAATGTAAAACATAAAGTTTAACTGAAGAATGAATATAACCTCAACACAATAATTAAAACCAACAAAAAATTATAAAATTGAAGAAGAAAACATATCAAGAATTTACCAGATTAAATGCAGGGATTGTGACAAAATTTACATAGGAAAAACAAAAAAAAATTGAAAACAAGGGTCAAAGAACATCTTAGAAATGTCAAAAATGGTGAAGTGGAAAAATCAGCAGTAGGAGCTGATGCTTGGGGCAATATGTGGTCTCAGGAGTGTGCACAATAATAAAACCTGAGAAAAGCTATTCCTGCCCAGCACAATGCACCATGTCCTCGTCGTGGCTCCAGATTAATACTAAGAACAGCAGGGGCGAAAAGGCGAGTTCCCAACGCTTAAAAATTGGGACGTACCAGCTAAGGGAGAAACTCCCAACAGAAAATCATCAACCCCCCAGGATTGATGGAGGTTAGGCGTGGGGTTGACATCCCTACCTCGCAAAAACAAATACGTTTCAGAAACCCAACATGCATTGGATTATGATGGTCTACAACGACGACGACTAAAGGAAAGGAAAATGGGACTTAAGAATTGGCACTTGGAATGTTAGAACCCTTTTTATGAAAACTGGGAATCCTTTAAAATCTATTCTGACACAGCAATTACACAAATATACAAATAACAGTCAGTACAAGAACCAAAGGGGATGGGTAATAACTAAAGCTAGGATTTGTATGTAATTACATATTCTTTCTCTTTGCTCATACGCAGCTAAAATTTATAAATGTCCACGAATTAGGAACTTTCTTATCAAATATCAAAAGTTATCATTACATATTTTACATATTTCATCATAATTACATATTTTTACATATTTTGATATTTTTTTTATGTAAAACTACATATTCTGTCCGTTAATTTAAAATAATGTTTTTCCCCCATAAGCGGAATAAAATTTTAAACTATCTGTATGACAGTATTTTATTCACACTAGAAACTCAGGTACATGTACACTGAAACGAATTTTGCAAGTTATCCAAAAGCTACAAAAAAGAGGTCAAGGAAGAATTCCATTCAATTATTGACACCATAAATGTAGCTATACAAAGACACTGTGACTTGGGTAGGATACCACATTGAAGATCTCTTTTAAATCACCATAGATCCATCTGATTTATGAATGAAATAGTAGCAGCATGACAACAGTTTCTCACTCACCGTGTGTTAACAATTGTATATCCTTCCCTCATCTCTGCTCTTCTATCCCTTGGAATAGAATACAACCTGTTTTAAAAATGTTTGTTTCGTTGTAATATGAGTATAAAAAAATTATAATTTTGTACTGTATTTATAAAATTGTTTGTTGATGGAATAGAGATTGAGTCCATGTAGAAAAAACTTTAAAAAAATAGCACAGGAGTAATTGTCATTGTCTCTCACCCATCGAATCCAGGATCGATTCAAGTTAATTTTCTGGATAGGGTTTTATCTGCGTCCCTCCCAATTCTAATATAAATATCAGGTAATTTAGGCCACTTGCATTTGCTATCCCACTCATCTAAACACATTCTTTTCGTTTACTGATATCCCCATAACAAATTATCATAAAATAAAAACAAGAGGTAATCAACATTTCTTAAAATTGAAATTATGCACTATAATTTGTTGTTAAGATACAATGAGATATTCTAAATATTATCATATCAGGCTTAACATATATTTTATTTATTTAATTAATTAGATTTTACACCATAGCTGTTTGATCTCTAAGAAGTACTGAAAGTTGTGAAACTTCTTAAACGTCTTATACATCCATTCAAACATTTCCGTCCTTTTCTGTTTCTACCTCTTTTACCCTCTGATAATAAAAAGTAACATTACGATGCTTTCTATTTTTCTTCCACAAGACTTTTAGTTCCAGTGTCTTCATCAGTATTATTTTGACTGTCTCAGTGTTTCATTGAATTTCGTGTGATGGTTCCTGTAGCATCAAAATTATCGTCTAAGTTAAAATCGTGGGTTAAAATAGATGATTCGTTCACTACTGATGGAGATGTGGTTCTGTGCCAGGCTTGTAATAACCAGATAGGTTGTTCAATGATATCTCAACTTGAACAACATGTTCGCAGTGCTCTGCATGCTAAAAACAAAGGACTACAAACATCTAAAAAGCAAGTGCTTCTATCTCAAATGCAACAGTCTTCAAATGTAAGGAGTGAATTCTTCCATGACATGTGTAATGCTATGGTTGCTGCAAATATTCCTTGGTACAAACTCCAGGTACCTAAATATCGTGCATTTTTAGAGAAGTATTGTGGGAGGCAGATTCCTAACGATTCTACGCTCCGAAAAAACTACAGGCATTTGTGTTACGATGAAGCAATGACATATGTGCGAAGTGATATAGGCAACAACTATATATGGATTGCTGTCGATGAAACAACGGATGGAAAAGGTCGCTATGTTACCAATCTTGTGATTGGTAAGCTGGATGGAAAAGAATCCCCCACACCTTTCCTGAATTCTTCGAAAACGTTGGAGCATGAAAATCACGCAACAGTAGCTCGTTTTGTGAACGATGGACTTAAAGTGTTCAAGAAGATAAAGTATTTGTCCTTTATTGTGATGCTGCGGCGTACATGCTAAAGGCGGGAACTGCTCTACGTGTGTTTTACCAAAATATGATCCATTTCATCTGTCTCGCATATGGACTGCAACGTGTTGCCGAAGAAGTGCGAAGTAACTATCCACAAATCAATAGCATTATTTCAAACACTAAGAAAGTGTTTGTTAAGGCCTCCCAACGTGTGTTACACTATAGAGAACAATTACCAAATGTGAAATTGCCCCCTGAACCTGTCCTCACTAGATGGGGACGTGGATTGAGGCTGCCTGCTTTTATAGTGACTATTTTAAAGAAGTGAAGTCTGTAATAGACTCGTTTCCAAGTAAATCAGCAGTTTCTATCAGAGAGGCTCAAAGTGCCTTCAGTGCCAATTGGCTTATGTTAAAAGCAATTTTGGATTCATTTCTGACAGTATTGTAAAATTAGAAACTTGTGGCATGACTTTGAAGGAATCACTGGACATTGTAGAGGACGTTAAATCTAAGTTAAGGGTTGTTCAAGGAAATGTTGGAATAAACATAATGAAGAAATTTGAATCTGTTATGGAAAGAAACCCTGGCTTCTCGACATTGACTACAGTGTGTAAGATCCTCAACGGGGAAGAAGAGAATCCTCCAGATGACATCTCTCCTGAAAAATTCAATCTGCTTAAATTTGCACCAGCAACTTCCTGTAATGTGGAAAGAACATTTTCTGTTTATAAAAACAATCTCTCTGACCGATGACACTCTATGACAATGGAAAACTTGGATATGTGTCTCATAGTTCATTGCAAATTAAAGTGAAGTGAGTAGATAGTTTCTGTATTCGCTGTAGGGGCTAAAGATTGGTTAAAGAGTGACTACGAAAACGTTGTATAATTATAATATAACTAAAAATACATTTTGTAACGTGATTTTTTTATTTAGCCATTTTATTAATTGTTGCATTTTCAAAAAATAAATAAATGTAATACTTTTGATTTATTACATCAACATGCATAATTAATAATTGTCCCCACTTTACTTTTTATTAATAAAATCAGGAATCAAGTAACTTAATATTTGGTATAAATTTACATAAAACTTAAATTTTAATGTATCTAAAATTACATATTTTAAGAATTTTTATGTAATATTACATATTTCACCAAATATTATTACATAAATATGTACATATTTTGCATGTTAATATTACATAAAAATCCTAGCTCTAGTGATGACATATATGATACTAAAACACACGCTATATTGCAGAGCGGGAAGCAAGCTGGAAAAAGAGAATTTGGAGTGGTATTTATTGTAACTAAATCAATGAGGAAAAATGTATTAGCATTTACACCTATTAATGTGTTACTCGCCCAAAAACTAAATTCTTCAATTTATCAATCATCAATACCCATGCGCCGACAGAGGAGAATATGAAAGATCAATTTTATCATAACTTAAAAAGAACCTATGACAGTTTACCATCCAACGATATTAAAATCATATTAGGGGATTTAAATGCCGAAGTAGGAGAAGAGAGAATATATAAAGGTACAATAGTTTACATACAACATCCAATGATAATGGCCAAAGAATCATACATTTTGCAGCCAGTAAGAATATGGTAATCAGCTCCACCTGTTTTCCTAGGAAAAATATACACAAAGAAACCTGGAGATCCCCTGATGGATTAACAGCTGATCAGAATCAGGGATTATAATAATAATCCCTGGATCAGAATGACCACACATTAACCCATTGGAGACTTTTCTCGTGAGCAGGTAGAAAGTCCACGACCTACACTCGTTGTGTTAAAACCCGACACTATAACAAGTTGGTTGTATCTTTAGTGATTAAAAATGTATGTTCGCCATCTGTAAAATTTGTTGCTGGTTTATATAAAGCGTATATATAGTCCTAGTATATTGTATAGTTTATTATAGATATAATTTATAGAATAATATATTTTAGGTATTTATTACAGTAAAATATATATGTAGTTTCAATGTATTTTTTTCGAATATCATGGATGTAAATTTAACTTTTTTAGAAACACGTTCAGTTCAAACTCTCTAAACGGAATAAAACGGCGGGATTTGGATTAACATATTAGAAATTGTACTCTTCAGGATATGATTAAAATAAACACTGCAGATGAGAGTGTAGTTCTAGAATTAGCAGAGGAAGGTTACACATTATAATTGTGTTCTCCTAATTTATTTTTAGAGCTGAGTAGATGAGAGATATATTAGGGACAGTAAAATCTAACAGAACAAATATGCCTATGGATTTAGTGAACATCAAATTGGAGAGAAAAAAAAAAAAAGGAACACTAACAACATCATCTAGTTGGAGACTTCTAGCATACAAGTGGAAAGGTAGGAAAGACATTTATTTATTATCATCCAAACACGAAAATGCCGACATGACTGACACCAGTGAGAAGCTATGGAAGAATCATCATCATCATCATAGTACATTCACGAATTTAGGCCATTTGTTGACCTGTTTCGGCCTCAAGAGAAACACCATCCAGAAGTCTTTTGAGTGGACGTCCTGGTCTTCTTCTTCCTGCGGGTTGATATCTTAACATTAGTTTGGGTATTCTGTGATCTTCCATTCGATGAACATGTTGTATCCATCTTGACTTATAATCAGAAATTTTGTTTTCTAAAGATTCCATGTGTAATTCTTCTAAGATGTCTTCATTTTTTTTGTGATCTAGTAGTGTGTATCCTGCAGTCCTCCGAAGATATCTCATTTCAGCAGATCTAAGTCTCTGTATATCCTTCTGTTTCAACGTCCATACTTCGCTACCATACAAAAGAGTTGGAAGAGCCAGTGTTTTATACACTTTCAGTCTTGAATGCTTTTGGACTAACTGTGGCTTGAAGATAGAATTTATTAACCCTAAAATTCTTAAAAATTTAGATATTTTTGCATTTACATCCTTTTCTTCTTCATATGAGATATTGCATCCTAGATATGTAAAATTATTCACCTGCTCCAAAATGTTATTGTCCAGTACAATTTTACTTCTGACAGGATCTACACCTTGAAATGCCATAATTTTTGTTTTTTCTGTAGATATCTTTAATCCATATTCTTCTGTAATTTTGTTAAGTTCATACAGACCTTTCTGTAGATTATCTTCGGAATTTGCTATTATTATTTGGTCATCTGCAAACAATAGGGTGTTTAATTTTCTATTTTCTGATATTCTTATTCCAAATTTATATGTTTTGTTCCAGCAACATATTACTTCATTGATATAAATTGCAAAGAGTGTTGGGGATAGGGGGCAGCCTTGTCTCACACCACGATTTATAATTCCTTCTTCAGAAAATCTGTTATTTAATTTAATCTTTATGGTGTTGTCTTTGTAAATATTTTGTATGTTCTGCCGAAGTAAATTTGGTATATTTCTGTCTTCCAATATATTTAAGAGTTTTGATCTCTTGACTGTGTCGAATGCTTTTTCAAAATCTATGAAAGCAAAATGTGTTTCTAAGTTGAATTCTCTTCTTTTTTCAAGCAATAGTGAAGAATAAGGACGGAAAACAAGAAGAAAAATCATAAAGGCTAAATGTATTCTAGAATACAATAAAGGTATGGGAGGAGAAGATCGACATGACAAGGTTTGTGGCTTTGTTTTCCAGTAATGATGAGATTTGTAAAGTGCTATAGAAAAATTGCTTTTTACATTATCAATAATAATTTGAGAAGATATATAGCAAGAACTTTCTATGATTTGATAACGTATAGGCCTATACTTTTATATGTTTAATTTAATTTATTTTTATAATATGCAGTATTATATATTTTGTTATTTTTTACCGTTCCTGTTAGAACATATGATTTGTGTTTACTTCAAATATAATGACCGAGAAATGTTAGTAAAAGATGGTTTTTGAAATATTAGTCAACTTTCACAGCCTTCAAACTAACAATAGATAACGGTTAAATTGCAGGAAAGAGGGTTGTAGGCAGGCCACATTCCTTTCCTATTCATAAAAGTACAAATTACTAAAAGAAAAAACGGGGTAAACAAACTATCTGTAATCCATTTGTGATAGAACGCAGTATGCATGGTCTGGGTATTCAGAATTAAAATCCAATGCAGCCGGAGTAGCGCTGGGGAGATTTAAATGGGTTTCCAGTGAACTTACCTGGCGCTCTAAACGTGTCTTCAATGGGTAAATAGACAAGAGGAATGCCTCAAGTATAATTGATGTTAGAACTCATCGTGGGGCAATAGCAAACTCTCCCCACTATTTGTTAAAACAATTTATAGCGATAAAATAAATAGATGGAAAAATGAACCCAAAATCAAGGAATAAAAAATAAATATTGATAAATTTAAAGAACCTGAACACCTAGAAACCTATCAAAAAATGTTGAGAAACATCCAATGTTTTGAGAAAATTAATTTATGATCTATGAGTTTGAAATTCCACAAGCAATACAATATGAAAAAAGTGACTAATCCTCGGAGATTGTAGCGCACCACTCTACCTATGTTATAATAAATTGGTTTATTTTACCTGATGCAGTTAGAACCATAAGGTTAAATTACACAGATGTTAACAAATGAATTATAAATTAATAGCACATAATAGTCCTTAGACAGTATACACCGAACAAGTACAAAATATTATAAAATAACAGTAACAATAATAAAATATAATAATAATAAACATAATAATAAAACTTATAACTTTATTCTACTAACAGCTTGAAGATGAAGCTATAAAATATAAATTAATAATAGAAATATACCTTAAACTTGGTTATGTTGTCCAAGGAAATATTGAGTCAAGCAGACCTTGGTATAAAATGGGAGGGAAATCCAGAGGTGGGCAGCTGAAACAAAGAAGGATGAGGAATAGTGAGATGTTTGATGTAAAGGTGCAGCTAGAGTTAAGTTGTGGTGGGAAGGTAGTAAATGGAAGAGAGTATAAAGATAAAGGGGCGATGAGGTGGACAAAGTAAAGTGTGGTGTAAGAAATAGAGGCAACTGTCTACCAATCAGAGCCAAAAGCTGGAGTTCTGTGATCTGGTTTACAGAGGTTGCACATGAACCCTCTTACTAATAATCCATATGTAACTTTTATACAAGGTTTATACACATCTCAGTTGAAAATTCTTACTAATAAACACTGTATTAGCTCTTCAGTGTATAAACGGTGTACAACTTTACATGGGAATCGTTATACATGCCTCCAGCCTTGTTTAAGGATTGTATAACTAGACAAAATGTCAGACTTCAGGATCAACTGATTGTTTTCTTATGATATTGATGAAAGTTTCCTTAAATTTAACGCAAAATGCAACACTTTAACGACTGTTTGATGGAGGCACAGGGCATAAATAATATTAATAAAGTTCTGGATAGGAAAATGAAGGCATCATAAAATGCCTTTTGTCACACTCATTCTCGAGTAGGCCTAATAATATTCTAAAATTGAACATTGATACACAAAAGAATATGTTCTACAATAATTGCTGTAGACAAGATTTAACTTGAATGTAGTTTAAATGCTTCATAATATTATTTTAACAAAGCTTGCTTGCATCATTAAAACATAATACACATACCGATATAAAAATGTATTTCATTATAGAGGTACTATTATCGCAATGAACAACATGTTAGCTTGATAGTCATGTGGTTAGAGCTTCTGACTGCAGTCCGTGAGGTCCTAAGTTCGATTCCCGATCAAACCGCAATTTTTTTCGCCTAAAGCATTATTCTGTTGTCGGTAACATTTCCTACTATTTTGAACGTTTTCTAAACGCATCTTAAAACACTGCATATAATTCATAAGTAATGGGAAAAACCTTTATTAGTTTCCAAGAATTGTTCGAAATTCTTGACGTTAGATGGCAGCACATTATCTGTGAAACTAATTCTTCGATATATTTGGCATTGCGTAAAGAGAAATGTAAATAAATTAAAACACATTTATTTTTTCCGTACCTCCCCAATTAGGGAATCTCTACTAATTCTTATCCATACTCATTTCTTACACAATTAATCACTAGTTGATGTTGTTTTATTTCTGTTACAAACTGCGCGTAATATTGTTCTGACGTCATAGTGATGACGAATTGTGTATAACGGTTATATTGTTATACAGGGTGTTTCGAAATTCAATGCTCAAACTGCTAGGTATGATGCAGAAGGCAAAAACAAATATATTTTGTTAAATAACCATGTGTCGGAAATTCATACGTATTGAGTACTGAGCATGCGAAGGTAGTACGAGAGTGGAGGAGATATTAAATGAGCAATTATTTTCACAAATCCATTACACTAAATACTGTACTTGATTTGAAGTGTGCAGTGCGTTGTGATGCCATACTTCGACACTGAGTAAGTAAACAGCACTAGTAACTGTGTAACGGACTAAGCATCAACATGGAACGCTACTCATGGAGAGAACTGTGAGACATGCACTTTGTCTATGGTGCGGCTGAGGGTAATAGTCGGCAAGCCCAGAGAATGTACCGCGAACGTTACCTTGCACGAAGATGTCCGGATTATCGTACATTTACTTCAATCCACGATCGACTAGGGAATACTGGCACATTGGTGGTAAGCAGGCCTAATGCAGGCAGACCACGTACTGTTCGTACACCTAACTTCGACGAAAACGTGCTGTTACGCATTGAACGCAATCCAGAGACAAGTACACGAGCAATTGCTTCTGAGCTCGGTGTTCACCATAGTTTTGTATGGAGAGTGTTGCATGAACAGCAACTTCATCCTTCTCGTCCTATGAGAGTGCAGGCCATGGGACCAGATGACTACCCACATCGTCTTCAATTTGTACGCTGGTTGCTGCAACAAACTAATGAACACCCTCTGTTTCCTGAAGTTGTGATGTTTTTAGATGAGGCTCAATTTACTAGAGATGGTATGTACAATTCACACAACTCTCATGTATGGTCGGATGACAATCCGCGTACTACAGTTTTGAGGGGTCATCAGAGAAGATTTGCTGTAAACATTTGAGCCGGTATCGTAGGAGACTACTTGCTTGGGACCTACATGTTGCCTCCTCAACTCAGGTGGCCAATGTACAGAATGTTCTTAGAAATTCACCTGCCGACTTTACTGGAGGATGTACCTCTCCATATCAGGAGGAGGATGTGGTTTCAACATGATGGGGCCCCATCTCACTTTGCAGATCCAGTGCATGCCGCAATAAACAACACTTTTGGGAATAGGTGGATCGGCCGGGGTGGACCTGTAAATTGGCCTGCAAGATCCCCGGACCTCACTCCATTGGATTTCTTTCTCTGGGGCTACGTGAAGACCCAAGTATACTCTTCCCCTGTCGAATCTCAGATGGAGCTCGTAGCAAGAATTCTTGCAGCAGCTACAAACTTACAGAACACGCCACACATTTTCCAGTGGACAAGGGACTACTACGTCGGTACCGGCTCTGCAATGAGGTAAATGGTGCTCATTTCGAACATTTATTGTAAACGTTGGTCAGGGCATTAAAGTAATGTAATCATGTAACATTGTTTTATTTGAATTACACCCAATTACATCCTTACTTCCTTACTCAATGTTGAAAAGTATGACGTCACAACATTTACGTACTTCAAATCATTTAGTGTAACGGTTTAAAAGAAATTGTTTGTTTTGTATCTCCTTCTGCACTCCCGTATTACTTTCGCATGCTCCGTACTCAATACGTACGAATTTCCGACACATGGTTATTTAACAAAATATATTAAATATATTTTTGTTTTTGCCTTCTGCATCATACCTAGCAGTTTGAGCATTGAATTTCGAAACACCCTGTATAGCTCCGGCACAACGTTTATTAGTAAGAAAATTATACATGATCTACATAAGGCTTATGCATTGTATAACTAAACAAGTGATAAAAGCCTGTATAAGATATTTTTATTAGTAAGACTGTTAATGTACAAAGAACTATAAACTTCTTGCAGACTTTGTCCAAATGTGATGCTCATGATATAGGGGGCTCTGATCATAACTACAGTACATATGATGAGGTTATACAGTCCATGAATGACCCAGGTCTATCTCAGAAAAATATTCCATTCGTCCATTTCCAGAACCATTCCACGTCCAAATTCAAACTCATGCTTCCTTTCCCTTAGGAATTTGTCATTTCCTCTATGGATCAGTCTGCTATTTGTATTGAGATTGTCAACAGGAACTAGCTCGACACTATCACAGGACGAGGTTGTCAGCCTCAGCTCAACCTGGAGGACCAGACCCCACATTTATAATCCTTGAGTCAGAGTGGGGCAATTGTACTCTCAGGTATCCAATATGAACATATCTTACAAAATGTAGAGCTATGAAAGGACTCTTCTTTATTCCAATCACCACACGGACACTTCCTGGTGAACACAGGTGGTGGATCAGTAGAGAGTTCAACCAGGACAGAGTATTGTTGGTATAACCGGAACACACAGGATTGCCAGCTAATTCCATTAGGGTAGTGTATTGCATATTAAATACAATATTGATTAAATGGAACCAAAGAGAGCAAATGTGTTTTACAAAGGAATGGCTTATTATAAACCAATAATTTGAATTATCTCTCTGCTAATCCTAAGTAAATGGATATTAAGATGTGACTTCTTACAACATATGTTTGTCCTGTTTTATATGACTATTATTGTATTTTTTTTTGTATTCATATGTAACATATGCTTGTTCTGGTGAGTGGAAGAGAAGGCCACATGGCCTTAACTCCACCAGGCTAAATAAATAAATAAATAAATAAAATAAAATAAAATAAAATTGCCCACATTATGGGGCCCAGCCTCTTCGTCAAGATGGCCATCATATCTCCGTAGGAGTCTCTCTTTGTTTTCTTTTATTTGTTGCAGTTGTTGAGTATTTACCTGATTTTCAACATCCTTTTGCGGTTACGGTAGTTTTGCAGGACGTTCGCTTGAACACATATTTTGTGGTAAAAAGTGAATTCATGTGATTGTAAGTGTCAATTTTTTCATAAGAGCTTGGCGAATTATGTCAACGGTCGGGTGACAGGGTCTTGCGCTCTCATTCCTTTATACGGCCACACTTTTCATCAGCAAACAGCACACAGAACTTACAAAACAACCCCTGTTTCGTGTGGGAAACAGCTAGCAAATTCCTTTGTTCCAAGTGCTGATGACCCAAATAACATTTCAACTCCTTCTCACCTTTTTGTAAAGTGGATGTGGCAATATAACTTTGGTGGTTCCCAAGGTCGTTCCAATAATTGACACTTTGTATATTCATTGGTCTTTTTATTTACAAAAATCCATATATCGTTGGCGAAAATACTGTTACTGCTACTCCATTCCAATACAGATGTCTTTTAGTTTTCATTGCTAGTTGGCTCTCCAATGTTCATATTCAGATTATCGTTAAATCCAACTGCACTGGAAGAAACTGAAAAAAATATTACTATTATGATCTCATCATCACAACGTAATGATGATGTATTACATCTTTGTACAGGTGTTTCCCGTGTTTTACTTCTGTTTTTTCTTTTCTGTGCTTTTTTAAAGTATGAACTTATTTGGTTCGAGCGTTTTCGGTCGTTTCAAAATTCCTAAAGTAACGAACGGAATATTAATAAATGTTTCCACCGCTGTGGTCTCGAGGTAGCATGCTGCCTTGTCACGCAGCGGGCCCGGGTTCGATCCCCGGTCGGGACAGTTTTTCTGGGTGAGGTTTTTATCGGTGTTTTTCCTCACCTGTAAGACGAATGTCAAGAAAACTTTAAGGCCCAAACGGTCCCCGAACATCATATGGCTATCGCAATCCTCATCATTCATATTCATCTTAGATTAAGCTTAGGATTAGGGAATCTACTGGCGTATCACTATCATCATCGCCCATCATATCGCCGGGGCAACGTAATCCCGCCTTCCAGGTGCCCCAACCTCAGAAGTGGGTTATAAGTACTCGATGCCAGAAGAGAACATCAGGAATGTCGAAAGGTAACCTGGGGCATTTGCAAAAAAAAATTAATATAGTGATATATTAAGAGTTGCGTAACGTACAACTCCTCAGACCCTTCTCTACCCTAAGTTGGTACTGTGAAAGCAATTTTAAATGTATCGGCCGAAAAAATAACTTTTAACGAAATATTTAGTTAGATAGAGATACGCCACTAAAATATCATAAGAATAACTCTAAATTGTATTTAACATGGATACATTTACATTATGAGTGTAGAGGTCTCTTTAGTAAACAGTTCACGTTATCTGTCTATAAAACAGTTCATAGTATTTTTTTATTAAAAAGAACAACATTCTTATATCAATAAATTGGCGCCCGAGAAACTTTTTTGTGTAAAGTCAGGCCGAGAAACGTTACGCCACTGTCTATTAATAAAGCTTTACTTTATATAAACCAATTAAGAGGGGTTGTCACTTAAATACAAAACAAGAAAGAGTTTAGATATTTATTTTAATTTTAATAATTTGCGTTTATTTCTGAAAATGTGTTGTATATCAAATACAATTCTACGCTATCTTTAATCTGCAAAACGTAAATAATACTAAAAAACAAGTCTCTCATACGCTCCTATAGCGTAGTAAAATCGAACAGTCTCTAAAAAAAAGAAGGCTGTTTCATTTAAGATTCTAAGAACGCAGGAATAGGTTGTGACAAATTTCATTAAAATCAGATGAAATAGATAACAAATCAATAATTTTGTTTTATAATTTAACTATATTATATTAACTGGAAAGCGATGTATCATATAAAGAAATTATGTGAAATGTCAAACTTGTCGACAATTTTGGCTCTGCTTTTTCCACTTTACACTGAGGAAATAAAAAAACAAAGTTGACGAAAGATAATTGCATTACTGATTCAGACACTAGAGTCTTCAACCTTCAAGAGGCTTTTATTTATTTTTTCGATCTTTTTTCGCGAAGATACAGCCATTAAAAAACTACCTATTTTTTCCATTAATTTTGAGCAGCAGTGTAGTTCCATTTTTTCTAAAACACAGACTGAGCCTGAGCAAAATTTGAGTGAATTACAAAATTTTAGGTGCTAAGGAAATAAATACAATAACTTTTAGGTTTGAAATGTGAGAGAATCTTGCCTGCACATAACCTTATTTACACTAGTTAATGACTTGGTGCTTACCATTATGTTTCGTTCTTGTACTGCAGTGAAAATACAAACACTAAACAAGATAAAATTCACATCATGTAACACAAAACCAATGTTACCAACGTATTTTTATGCTGATCGCATGAACAAACGATGAGGACTGAGAAAAATAGTCGCTGCACGTACCAAGATGGTTACATTTATTTTTCGTTCAACATTAACTTACTGTTGACCGACAATTTTAATTTTCAGATCTATCACATGTAATCGCTAACGAGAAACAAAAACACATCGATCGCGAGTTTACTCGTGGATGGTCAGAGACGCTTTTACTAATTAATGCAACGAAGTTTATTTGATTCTTCAAGTACCCGATGATAGTTAATTAATTCGTATCATAATTTATCTTTACAAGATTCTGGGGGGGGGGCTATGGCCTCTCTGTAACCGTCACTGAGCCCATTCCACAATGATGTGAGTTGGGTGAACCACTGATTTTTAAATATACATACAGTAGACTTGTATAACATTTAATTCCAAGCAAAAGGTTTAATAACCTTAAATTAACGTAACCCTTAACAGTTAAAACCTAAAGTTACTCTAGTTCCGGCTTAACAACGTGTAGACCTAGTTGTAGCGAAATCAAATGCATTCCTAACGTTGTTACATAACTGTAAATCAGGCATTCGCGGTAAATATTAATTTATTGTGGAAATAATGTGATAAATTCCCGATGTTACACATATGTAACAAGGGGCATTATAGGGTTAATTTAATTTCAAAATAATAATAATAATAATAATAATAACAATAATAACAATAATAACAACAATAACAATAATAATAATAATAGATAGATCAACGGTTGATTAATTTCTTTGACATCGTCCGATTCCTAATAGCCAATCTTGTCGGTCCATCCAATCTCCTGTTGTACATGTTTCTCCTTCATGTATAAATATATTCCCTGACTCCAGGAGGTTTTAAGTCTTCCTCTGCCGCGTCTTCCCTCAGGTTTCCATTCCAAAACAGAATTTGGTAGTCGATCCTCTTCCATTCGCTGGACATATCCGTACCATCTTAATTGCTGAGTTTTAATATAATCTAAAATACTGTCTTCAATCTTCATTTTCACGCTTATAACAAGAATCTACTTTGGTGGAAAACTTCAGTAATTTATTTTCATCGGCTTCCTTGCATGTTTTGCACAACACCACGTCCTTATTGCTGTTGTAAAAAATCCAAGGATATGTAACCAGCCACGCACTCTGAAAAGTTCTTCTGCTTTTCCTCGCCCCTTTAGCACTTTCAGTTCCACTGGATTTTAAATCAGATTCGCGGTCAGAAACAGATATTATTTAAAATACACGTCTGTTCTTGAATTGAGGGTACATTAGAAGTTTCCGTGCACTGGTCGGAGGAGTTATTAAGTCGCGGTCGCTTGATTATAAATGTATCCATGACGACACTAAGATTTCATTTATAATTCACGCACATATACTTTTACACGCGTTTGAGCCACTCATTCAAGCGCAGAAGCAAACTGAAGGGTGGAAAAACTACAAACTTCTTCTAAAACAAAATAAAACGGAGTTCTTAGAGGAGGAAGCCAAGAAATGAGCAGAAGAAACTAAACAAAACTCCTTCTTGGCGTTAAGAAATAGAAAACCTGTGGCACAACCAAGACAGATACCGGTAACAACATGGGAAAAGAACTTCAACGGTATCCTGAATAAAATGAACACCCAGGAAGCCAATACCACCAACACCCAAGATCACAGAAATTAATACATACTTCTAATAACATCAGAGGAAGTCCAGAAGGCAGTGATCTCGATGAAAAACAAGAAAGCCCCAGGGCCTGACAACACACAAGCCGAACACATAGAAGCCACACAAAACCTATTATTACCCTTCTGGACCCTATTGCTTAATGAATGTATACACACAGGGACGATCCCAAATAGCTGGAAAACAGCAAAAATCAAACTGCTGTACAAAGGCAAAGGAGGCAGGGAAAACCTAGACTCTTATCGAGGTATAGAACTAGAAAACGACTTATTCAAACCCTTTACAAAGATCTCGGCTCACAAACTAGAGGAAGAACTCGCTGGATACATAACAGAATGCCAGTTCGGCTTTATGAGAGGGAGGACTAATTTTTAGCAAGCACTCAACATGCAATTTAAGCGCCTGATGGATGAGATAGAGCAAACAGCATGAATCGGAGATGAAAAGGGACAATTCCATGCAGTCTTCATAGATTTACAAAAAGGCTTTTCGACCTAATAGACCGATGCAAAATTAATCACCAAACTTAAGTATATGATAAGAGAGGACTCACCCCCTCATTAGTAATATTAATAGATAAAAAGTTCCTGGCTAAACAACCTCGTCGAGAATGATGATGGAATAGACACATCAAATGTTAATCCATCAGACCAATGGTTGCCCTACAAGGGTGTACCTTTGAGTGAGCCCACTCCTTTTCAATGCAGTAAACGTCCGATATCACCGACATACTAAAAAAAAAAAAAAAACATGCAGGAAACGACAATGATCATGTACGCGGACGATATGGTTCTAGGAAGTCCAAACAAAACAGAATGGCAAGCGGCACTACAGGAACTAGAACAATGGGTCGACGAAAACAAACTCACCATCATCCCAAAGAAAAGACAGTCCAACTAACATTTAGGAAGAGGAGGAAGAGTCACAAGAAGATGTGCTAAACGCTGAATGACGAACCACTAAAGACAGTTAAATTCACAAACGTAGGCATGACAACATTACGATCATTCAACCAACATATACAGCAGCAGCCACAAGAGCAATCTACAGCTCGACTGTCACTACCAACGGCCATGACATTATTCGATACAACGATATCTCCAATCATAACATACGGCATAGACATTATATGGGGGAAACTGTCACTTAGCGATCTCGAAAGGATAGAGGAGGGTTAAGGCACGTTTGCTTAAAGTGGCTCTAAGGGTGGGGAAAACAAACCCGTCGAGAAACTTGTATATGAACTTGCAAGAGAGTCGTTCTATGCACAAGATCTGAAGATGAAACACCTTCTGCCTACTACACCGGTCCGCTACACACAACTCGTACAACACGAAGCAAATTGAAGAAGAGAGAGATAGATCTTGATTTCTATGCTACGGGAGCCATGATAGAGAGGAACTGGACAAAAGCTAACCAGGTCCATCGACATGTTTGTGACACGTTATGCTGTGCACGGATTTCGTCACAAAGTGTTGTGATAACAAGAAGTACCAACGACCCAAATGAAAAATGTATATGATGTCTTTGTGTGGCCACAGATGCGAACGGTACCCACATACCGAAGCGATCAAAAGAACACAAAAACACTGAACGAAAATATAGCAAAGATTAAATATAATAATCAATGCCCGACTCGGGCCAACCATTAATTATTAATATATTATTAATATTATTATTATTATTATTATTATTATTATTATTATTACATTATTACTGCGAACTACTAGAGACAAAATTTATATATATCCCTATACACTTTTAAGTACGTGATAAATTGCCAACGAATTCTTTCATTCATGTTATTATTTCATTAATTTTATTTTGTATTCAATTTTATTTCTTTTCAAACTATTTTTTATTGTCTGTCATCACTATTAAGATAAACACTACATTTTTATATTCTCTCTGTAACAAACCTTCGGGATTCTAGTGCTCTGCAGACTGAGCATAAATTATTAAAAAAACGAAAAACAAACGTTTTTAATTGCTACAATTATTTGAATAAATACCTGAGAGAGAAACGGAACAAAGAAAATCACACGAGGAAGAGTAATAAAAAAGGAAGAAAGAAAGAAAAAAAGAGGATAAAAAAAGAAAAAATAAGGGAAGAAGAAAATTGAAAAACAAGAGGAGAAAATAGAAAAAAAATAAGAAAAAACGTAAGAAGAAAAAGAACAAGAGGAAGAAGAATAATTAAAGAGAAAAAAGAGAAAGAAAAGTGAAAAGAAAAGAAGAGAAAGTAGGGAAATGTAAACATGAAGAGAAAATAGAACCCAGAAAATGATGATTAAGGAAAAAAGGATAAGAAAGATAAGAAGATGAAGAAGGGAAAAAAGGAAAGAAGTGGAGAAAGGAGAAAAATTAAATGAAGAACACTATTTGACTGGGAGAAGAGCGCTGATAATTACTGTGTTTTTAATGATCCGACAGCTACAGTAGTTGATGACGAAATTAATAATCCACCAACCATGTTACTACGGGGAATGAGCCGTCCCTCTTTTGCCTTCATTACATGTTGTCAATTCCCATATTTTTATGTAAAACTACATATTTTGTCTCTTAATTAAAATATAATTTTAATAAGAACAATATACTTGAAAACAGTAACATCAAAATAGTATACATTATGCTATTATGTATTACAGAGACACTAGACGTCCCAACTCCTTTCAAAAACGTTAAACTGAAAATATATAAAACTGTTATTCTACCAGTTATATTATGTGGATGTGAAACATGGACTCTTACTTCAAGGGAGGAAAAGAGATTACCAGTATTTTAGAATAAAGTTCTTAGGAAAATCTTTTAACCAAAGAGAGATGAACAGACAGGGGAATTGAGAAAGCTACATAACAGTTAGCTCCGTAGTCTTTATGGGAATCCAGATGTAATAACAGTAAAGTCTTGTAGCCTGCGATGAGCAGGACATGTGGCATGTTGCCTTAAATGTTGCGCTTGAATGGAGTTTTGACCGTTGTAGTGTTGGAGTAGTGTTGCATTGTAACGTAGCAACGATTGAACGGTTTAAAATTTCATTCTGTTTGCGTAGTTCCGTGAGCGATTGGAAAACATTAGTTCAGAATATGGAAGTTAGGTAAGTTTGAAAACATTCATTATACAAATAATTCATATTGGAATAAATACACTACTTGAGGGGTCTAGAAGCAAAACTGGCAATGTCCATTGAACCCAATTTTACAGGAGAGACCGATTTATTAGATCTTAGTAAATATACCAGATTCTTGAATGGTTTTTTCTTTAGAATATAGTCTTCTACTCTTATAGTCACCTAAAATACGAGGGCGGATCGGAAAGTAACGGACAATAATTTTTTTCTGCCTTGTTATTGCAGCTAGAATGTTGAAATTTCACAGAGATATAGTTTGAAGTTTTCACTACAGATGGTATTTTTTTCTCAGGTGCACCTCTTGCGAGAGAAGCTTGAACTATGCAACAA
Source organism: Diploptera punctata (assembly GCA_030220185.1). Taxonomy (NCBI): domain Eukaryota; kingdom Metazoa; phylum Arthropoda; class Insecta; order Blattodea; family Blaberidae; genus Diploptera; species Diploptera punctata. The sequence continues at coordinate 71,540 of JASPKZ010008314.1, forward strand.
AGATGGCGCGCATGCTACAGTCGTCCACAGGGCGGATCGGAAAGTAACGCACAATAATTTTTTTTTAAAAGTTTAATAGTAAAAAAAAGGAAAAAAATCACAAATGAACTTACATCTTTTACCTACTTTTCGACATAGTCACCAACTTTCTCAACACATTTTTCCCATCGTGTTACCAGTTTCAATATGCCCTGTTCGTAGAAGTCCGTTTGGTTGGAGTGTAGCCATCTGCGCACTGCTGATTTCACTTCCACATCTATCTCAAAGCGTTTGCCGGCCAGGAATCACTAAGGCGAATCACTAAGGTTCACGCGTCCCTCTTGGAAGAATGTGCACCACCTGGAGGCATTGCTACGGTCCATACAATCATCCCCATACACGCCACGCATGTCCCTGTGAATTTCACTGGGTTTATGCCCTTTGGCCCACAAAAATCGAACAACACTTCTCTGTTCCTCACAGGTGGACGACTGTAGCATGTGCGCCATCTTTGTTGCATAGTTCAAGCTTCTCTCGCAAGAGGTGCACCTGAGAAAAAAATACCATCTGTAGTGAAAACTTCAAACTATATCTCTGTGAAATTTCAACATTCTAGCTGCAATACCAAGGCAGAAAAAAATTATTGTGCGTTACTTTCCGATCCGCCCTCGTACATTTAACCTAATTATCTGCAATAATCGTACGTACTGATGTGATAAAAATTGGAGATTGCCAGGTTTGCAACTAACAGGAGGAGTTTCCTGTTTTGCATCCAACATCTTTAGGGGATTTGACAGTTTTTCAGCAGAATTATTGGGAAATCACTGAAAATGAATAACAAACTCAAAGTAAGTTAAATGTGTATGTTTTACTATCTTACTTAGTCATGTAACTTATAGTAGGATGAGAAACTAAACACTCAAAATATTATCATCTGCTTCTACAAAGGCTTCCTCTCCCTCATCATTACCTGTTGTTCCAGCAAATTTGTGTAGAATTTGAGGCTATCAAAGGTTTTCCATTCATTGCCATAATGTGTAGCCAACAATTTATTAATGTCTCGTAATTTCATGGCATTCACTTTAACACCTCTTTCAATTATGGTGGGATTAATCATTCCTATATTTTTGCCACTTTTACAAACAGTTTTAGCCACCCCTAAATCACTACGATACTCTCGCACTAACACATTATTCATGGGATTGGATTCAGCCGTTGTCAGAACGCTTCATATGATTAAATGTGAAGTGCCAGGTACCAGTAACTTTTCTTCACGACATATGCCTCTGTTTTCCAATTAGAAATTTCAATATCCTTCCCCATTTCAATAACAGTTCCAAAACGTTTGAAAACCTCTATGTATTCTTCTGGGCTTATGACTGTTTCCTTTTTCTTCAAAATCTGCTCGATTCTACCAATTACTTTAAACTAAAAAATACCATGTACATCTCATATGCTTGCACTAACAATCATGGCGTCAAACATTCAATCACGTGACAGACGGCTTGTTTGTGATTGGTCAACATGGAGATTGCCATGGTTGCAAAAAACTGCAATTTTTAACTTTAAATTTGAGGACGATTTGCCGCAAATGCAACTCAACACGTTCAAACATAGATGGAGTTCACCTCCAAGGAAACCATCTCTACTTTAACTAATTTTTGCTAAAAAGTGGAAATTGCCAGTTTGCTTCTAGACCCCTCACTTATTATACACTGCAGCTTCATTTAGTTGAATTCCAACGCTTCCTATCACTAATCCAACATTTTACATTCAACTTGTTAATGACTGGAGTTCGCTCCTACGCCTAAATAAATGAAATATGATTTTTAAATTCTAGTTTCAGGTAAACTCCTACACCTAATGTTTTTAGAGCATAATAGCAGCTAAACACTCGCCGTACCTGAAAATGTGTAGACACAAAGTTACAGCAAAGTTATGCGTTTAGACCAATCAAATAACAGTTTGCTACAGTCAAATCTAATTTTCGGATTTCAGGTAAACCCCAGTTAAAATGGTCGGATTTCGCTGAGTTTCGGATAATACGTACCTCGGTTTATTTTAATAGCATCTACTGTGTTTCGTTGTCAAACAAGGAAATTTGCGACCGCTATAGCGGCTTTTTAATAATCGTTTCAGGTGAATTCCTACATATACTGGTTTTAGAGGATAATAGATAGCGGCTACGGACTGAGATGGGTGGGTCATATAATGAGAATGGAGGAGGAGAATACCACTAGAAAGCTTACACTACTGACACCAGATGGAGGAAGACCGAAGTTGAGATGGAGTAGAGGAAGCTCGGTGTCCGGGGATGGAGGAGGACGTTGGACAGGGATGCGTGGAAGAGCAGCCAAGGGCCCATAAAGGGCTGTAGAGCTAGAAGAAAGCGGCTAAACGCTCGGCGTACTTCAAAACATGTATGTACACATTTTTATGCAGATCTGTTAAGCGGTTTAGAAGTATCAAATATATACAGACTGTTAGCTAATACCCGGGGTGAATTGCTGCGCCTAAATAAATTAAATATTAAAGATTAATTAAATTGGTATACGCTGAGACGAACCAAACATGACTTTCAGGTAAACCTCCACTTCTATTTGTCGAATTTCGCTCATTTTTTGATAATACTTACTTCGGTTTATTTTAATAGGATATACTGAGTTTCGTTGTAAAACATCGAAAATTGTGACCGCTAAAGCGATTTTTAATTTTAACTTCAGGTGAATTCCTACAGCTAATGGTTTTAGAGGGTCCAATTGTGAACCTAAACCATCCAAGGACCTGCAAACGAGACAATTGGACAGATACAAACCAACAATTAATAACCAGGCATTTGAGAAGTTTTACAAGATTCGCCGAAACAATTAATATATGAAGGAAAAAAGGAAGAAATGAAAAGTGAAAAAGGAGAGGAAAGAAAAAAAGAAAAATGTAAACAAGCAATGAACACTACAAACTTCTGAAGACTCAGAATGAGAGATGACACGACACATGTGTGTAAAGCGGCAACATAAACAGTGGATTATATCCAGTGAGTGTGTGAATATACAAAACAGAAAGGGAAACGTGTGTTGTTCAGTTAGAAATTAGTGAAATAATGAATAAAAACACAAAAGTTTCAAAAATACTTAAATCAAATAGATTTCGAAAACATCAACAAAATTGAATATAAATAGCGGCATGAAAGAAAAGACAAATTGTGTTTATAAATATAAACTAATGTACTGTTTATTAATTTTGTTATTTAGCATTGCAAATAATGCTGGAAATAAATGAGTTTTTAAACGCGAAAAAAAAATCCAGGGACGCATTCAAACACACGCACAAACAATTTCATCAAAATCCGTCCAGTCGTTTAGGAGGGGTGGAGTGCTAACACACGTACAGAAGAAGTACGTCATATAAAGATAAACATTATTCAGTCTTGTAACGTCTACTTTTCGGTCTGACTTGAGTCTAGTTGTTAAAGGTGTCACTGGAAACCAAATAAATGTTTGTGCTCTTATGTACTTTTAATTCAATACCCCATGTTGTCATTCTGACATTTCTGACATTCTCTCCTAGCACTGGTGTAATTGTAACACACTTCTGAGGTTGGGGCGCCCGAAAGGCGGGGTTACGATGATGTGATGGGTGATGATGATGACAGTGGTGCGGCAGGAAAGTCCTTAATCCTAAACATAATCAGAGGCGAATATGAATGAATGATGGCCATGTAGGATGTTCGGGGACCGTTTCTCACATTTAGTAAGTAATACCGTCCTAACAAGTTGTTCAGTACAATTAAACATTTCATCAAAATGGATCCACTCGTTAAGTAGAGCGACAAACACAAGGACACAAGAATTATATACAAGAGTATTAAGATGTTCTCTCGTATAACTTATGTAGACATATTCTAAAAAATACGTATTTTTATTTCCTTTACTTCGAAAAATGATCGTGTATGTGTATGTGGCTGACAACCCGGCTGATATCTGTGACCAATTTAATTTAACAAATTACTTCTATGGCGAATTTTAATTATATGGCGAAATACCCCTGTAAATCTATGACACGACTTTACTTCTCTCCCGAAGGAAGCCACACTCAGGATTAAGTTATAAATGGGAATGGAACAGAGACTAGTAGATTCCATGCCCACTCGATTGTAAGATGTGTTCAAAATTGAGAAGAAGATGGGCTAAATATTAATTTTCTAAATCAGACGTCAGTATGTTACACAGGGAATACATAACAATAAGGTACGTGGTAAATCAGATGTAATAATTAAAATTGAGTCTCAGACTGCGATGAGCAGGACATGTTGGAACGATGCCTCTGATCGTGCAATAATGCAAAAATCCAAATGTTACGTTTGAATGGGGTTTTGATTGATATAACAATTGAGTAGTGTTGCATTGTAACGTAGCAACGACTGAACGGTTTAAATTTTCATTCTGTTCGTGTAGTGCCGTGAGCGATTGGAAAATATTAGCTCATGTTTTGGGATATGGAAGTTAGGTAAGTTTGAATACATTCATTGCACAAATAATTCATACTAGAATAAATGCTCTTATTATACACTGCAGCTTCATTTAGTTGAAAACTTAAAGATTTAATTCCAACGCTTCCTGTCACTTATTCAATTTTTTATTCAACTAGCTAATGGCTGGAGTGCGCCCCTACTCCTAAACAAATAAAATATGTTTTTTTTATTTTCGTTCAGGTAAACTCCTACACCTAATGTTTTAGAGCATAATAGCAGATAAACACTCGTCGTACCTCAAAATGAATATGCACAAAGTTATACGTTATGACGAATCAAACATGGAGGTTCGTTAGAGTCAATTCTTATTTTCGGATTTCAGTTAAACCCCCACTTAAAATGGACGGATTTCGCTGAGTTTTGGGTAATACCTACCTCGGTTTATTTTAATAACATAAACTGAGTTTCGTTGTGAAACATCGAAAATTGTGATCGCTAGAGCGATTTTTAAATTTTCACTTCAGCTGAACTCCTACACCTAATGGTTTAAGAGGGTCAAATTGTGAATCTAAACAATCGAGGGACGCTATCATACACATACACACACACACACACACACACACACACAAATTTTATCAAAATCGGACCAGTCGTTTAGGAGGAATTGAGTGACAAACACGCGTAAAGAAGAATTATATAAAGATATAGATTATGCACATCCAATACGTCTCCTTCCGAGGAGTGATTTTGGAAATAAACAGAATTAAAATCCTACAAATTATGAATAAGAAGAAGAATGAGATTACTCAGTGTCGTAACACATCTAATTTTCGGTCTGACTTGGAGCCTAGTTGTTAAATGTTTCACTGGAAATGTTTTTTAACAATAAAAGTCTTTCATCACACATTCTGCATACATAGACAAACCATATTAATATTTGTGCTCTTATGCATTTTATTTATTCAAAACCTCAGGTTGTCCTTTTGACATTTTTGGTGTTCTCTTCTGGCACTGGCGTAATTGTAACCCGCTTCTGAGGCTGGGGCGTCCGGAAGGCGGGGTTTCAGGTGTCCTGGTGATACGATGGGCGATGATAATAGTGGTGCGCCAGGAGAGTCCTTAATCCTAAACTTAATCTAGGGCGAATATGAGTGATGGTGATTATGATGGTCATATGATATTCGGGGACCGTTTGGGCCTTAAAGTTTCCTGATACTGTATTTCTCTTACAAATGAGGAAAAACCGCGAAAAAAAATCACCCAAGGAACTTGTCCCGACCGGGGATCGAACCCGAATTTTATAAACGTTTCTATTCAATTCATCATTTGTTCTAATTATCCAAGGTCCATCTACAATTTCTGCTGCTCGAAAATTTTCCCAAATACAGGGTGCAGCATAAGTCAGTTAACCGAAAATTCAAATATATTATTTTATGAAGCTTACAAGAACTATACAAAAAACTACAGAAATTTTTCAAAGTGACCACCATTGTTGTTAAAGCATTTATGATGTTTCAACACTGATTTCCAGATGGTGTCACACAATTTCCCATTATTAACAAAAGTGTTTTCAAATTCCTGTTCAATCAAATCCCGTAAATGTTGCAGGTTAAGTGGTTTTGTACTGAAAACTTTATCCTTCAAAATCACCTCAAGGCAGTAGTTTTTGAGATTATATCATCAAGGTCCCGTATTCAAACCCCTGTTTCAACCAATCTGATTTTTATCTTGTAACCATGTGCAGTGGTTGACTTAGGCCGCACCCTATAGTTATATTTATTAAATTAACATGATCTGTGTCCGGGTGACACAACAGACCTAAAAGTAGTGCCTAAAAAGGGAGAGATTACCCCCTTAATTGGTGAAATTAAATGTTGTATGCCAGTTTATTTAAATGCGTCGGACTGGAGTGAAAACAAATCATGCATAACCATAATTTATTTTGTATACATCGTTGTATAATTTTAAGCTAATTTAAATAATTTTACTGATTAATTTTACCCACTATTAATTAAGAATATTGGGCTGATTCCTCATTCGCCGAAGAACTCCGTGACCTTGTAAAGTGCGTATACGTTCCAAAGTACCGACAGGTCGTCTTTGTACAGTATGTATATGTTCAAAAATGTGGTAATTATTTGCACAAACAGGTTCTTTTGGACAATTTGTTCCCTGAATAGTAAACTGAACGATTCGCATGTCTATTGTTTTACGTACACATCAGCCATTTCCAAGATGCTCATGTTGTATTGTTTGTTACGAGGTCTTCATTCTAGTTTTCTAAACACGAAACTAAACCAATTTTAAACTATGAACAGTATAAAATGTCGGATATGTAACAGAAATAATTTCACCTTCAATGCAAAAACTGTAAATTAATTAAATGGAAGAAATTTAACAACTGATAATGATATATTTTTCGTCCGAGACCTTGGGTACCTTTGTCAAATTGGTTGGTTTAATAAATGAGAAAAAACTAATCCATAAATACTAAATACTCATTGATTTTGTTTAACGCTAGGGGCGCTGATCTCCGAGCAGGTTATGTTATATTCCTCCTCCATAACCTGTTTTTTTATTCGCCTAAGATTACTCTAACATGAACTGACAAAAAATGACTAATATTTTGTCTTGTTTTGGGTAAATCGTAAAACTGTTAATAAATTACTTGTAAATTCATAATTTTCTTGCTCCCTACATTACTATACACCTGTTGCACTACATATTTGTTTGGCTAATGCCACCAGGTTGTCTCTTATGTCATTTCTGACTTTCTCCACTGGCTTTGGCAGAACTGTAATCCATTTCTTAGGTTGGGGCACCTGGAAGGCGGAGTTACATTACCCTGATCATATGATGGATGATAATTGATAATGAAGCGCCAGGAGAGTGTTTAACCTAAATTCCAAAACATGGGCAACCACAGGAATAATTCCCTTTAAGAAAAAATGGCTATGGATTGACCGCGAATTGAACCCGGGACCTCATGAACTGTAGTCAGGAACGCTGACCTCTAGCCCATGAGGCTGGTCAAAGTTGCCCTACATATAGAACTCTTTATTACGTGTTTTTAAAGATAACAATGCGAAAAACCACTCAATAAAATAGGCCACGACATTTGAACGTCGCGGTTCAATAATAGCATCACGGTCACGTGGTTACGGCTGGAATACTACTTCAACATTTGTTTTGCTATAAAATAATTACAATTTCGCGTTCCTTTATTTCAGGAAAATCGGGAATCAACATATTTTGTTTTTAGACGTAAATGAATAAGTAAAAGCGATAATGAAAGCTGTGATTGTATGTTAAATTTCGCTAAAATACGAGGTAAGTACCAATTAAAATATAAAACAAACTTCGTGTAGAATTAGAATGTAGGCCTAGATGGGCCTGCAGTGGAGCCACTTTACCTCTGATTTTCTTGTATTTTTTCTTAATTTTCGTTTTCCTTTCTTGACATTTTTGATGTGAATACGTGTTTGAAATAGCGTCCACAATTCAGACAACTAATGATAACAAAATCGGGGGATACACTTTGGTGTTGCAGCTACATATCTATCACCTACATCCAACATGTAATTACGTCCCTCCATAGATAAAGGATCAAACAATTCCTAACCTTAACTGCGGACTGTGATGCATCGCGCGCGGCGGCGGAGTGAGCGCCGCCATTTTGGGATCGTTTCGCTGCGTCACATAATTTTCGTTTAGTATAAATTTTGACTCAGACAAGTTATGACGTTCGTTTGAGTTTCAATCGTCAGCTCTCGTCAGGATGTATCGATTGAGCATATAAAACATTAGACAAAAAGCCTGATGTACAATTTCAGGAATCTAACCTCGGGACATCTGGAACGCTGACTACAAGGCAACGGGGCCTGTCAATGTTCAGGCATTAATTTCTCAAATACTTTCGTAAAATTATATATTTTGTACGTTGTCCATGTTAACATGATTGCTATTTTTAATATTTTTCATGTCATTTCATTTTTAACAGTGTAACCACCTGTTATTCAGTTTTCAAATTGACTGCAATAATCGGGTTACCATGGCAACGCATGTTCATGTACAGTTTATGCTCTCACACGTCTGTCTGTTTTCATTACAAGATATTAAGGTACAAGTTTCTTCTCTTCAAGTCAGGTACAATCTAAATTCCATTAGAAATTATATCAACATTATCCAACTTGTCTAAATGGTACAAAGAGTAGGATGCAGGTAGGCAAACAGTTTTCAGATACTTTGAAATTCATTATTCAATTTTGTACTAGAGCATGTCATCAAATCTTTAGAGGATAAAGAAGGCCTAATAAGCTGTTAGTTTATGCTAATGATGTAGTATCATTAGGCAATAGCGAGGAGATACTACGGGTCAACATGCCCACTCTATTTAGTAACACTAAGAAATTGGTGCTGGAAGTAAACATCAATAAAACTATATATATTCACACAAAGAAATACATTATATAATAGAAATGGACAAGTAATGGCAAATGAGGCAAATTTTGAGGAAGTGGCTGAATTCAAATACCTAGGAACAATAATCACAAACAGGAATGAGATGCACAAAGAAAGTAAAGATAGGTTCAATTCTGGAAATGCGTGCTATTACGGATTACAGGGATTTTGGTAAAAAAAATGAAAACATATAAAACTTATATGAAATAGATACCGAAACAATGACTATTACTTTAAGGGGGGAGAAAAGTGTTTATAAAGTTGTTAGAAACATTTTTGAAACAGAGAGAGACCAACAGACAGATGAATGAAGAAGACTATATGACAGTGAATTGCATGATCTTTATGGAAAACCAGATGTAATAAAAACAGTAAAATCTTAAATTGCATAGACTGGGGTGGGCAGGACATGTTGCACGAATGGGGAATGAAATACGAACATAAAAACTCATTGTAGGAAAATGAGATGAAAGCGTCCAGTAGGTAGACCAAGAATGAAGTGGGAGAATTACATTAACTATGATTTGAGGAAGGTAAATTATAAAGTGTATGATTGATATAGGGATGTTTGGAGAGCTTAATCCCATGTGGCCTTGAGCATACTGAATCGAAATTGCAAGAGAACCAGGCTAAATAAATCTATTCTATTCTATTTTAGTTATCAAGTTCGCAATATACGTATGAACTTAAAAAAAGTTTTTATGTATTTTTAATAAGCACATAAAACACTAATGTCTTTCTGAGAAATGGAATTTTCAAATTGTGTTAGTGCGTGTATATCATTTGGTGTTAAGTTTCCGCAAATAGACCCAGGCTCTATCTCACAGGGAGCGGAGTTTTAGGTTTTAAAAGTTAAGACTGCAAGACAGTACAGTGATAAAATTAATGTAGAAACTGCAGAAATGAAGTTCTTACGTTCAATAGCAGGTGTGAGAATTTTGAACTGAAAAAGAAGTGAAGATATCAGAAAATACTTAAATATTTTTAATTTAACAAATAGAATTGACAACATGAGAAACAACTGGTATGAACATGTTAAAAGACTGCCTACAGATAGAATCCCTCAGCTGTTATTAAAGTACAAACCAATAGGACATAGAAGTGTTGGACGCCCATTTACTAGATGGGAAGGTTCATTAAATCCCACTTGATGTGAAAACAGGTCAAAAGGCCTAATTTCAAGAAGTAGAAAGAAAATAAGAATTTATACAGTATTCAATCAGCTGATTTTTAAAATAATGTAAGTTACAAAATATATCTCGATAAACTAAATAGAACATTTGAAAGTAAGCTGTTTAATATAAATGTAATATTGCTAGATCACACACAAACATTATTGAGAAACTATTTTGTAAGTTATATTACAAAAACAAATCAGCTGATTGGATCAAATTAATTTTATCGCTATACTATGTTGCAATATTAACTTCTAGAACCTAAATCTCCGCTCCCTGTGACGCCTCTATCAGTTCCCCAGGTTCATGGCAGCGTAGGCCTAGTTATACTGTAACACTAGGTTCAAAATGTTGATAGCCCGATGTCACCCGTCAGTTTCCAGATACACAAACAAATAATTATTTAAATTTGATACATTGTTCACTTTATTTAAAACATCAGTTAACGTTTTAAAAGAGATCTTCTTCACATTCATAATTTGTAGGATTTTCATCCTGTTTGTTCCCTAAACCGTATGTATCACTCTCGAGGGAAGAATTCTTACGACTCATGCGCAGAGCGAGGCTTCGAGATACTTTGCAGCACAAAATATAATTTTTGCGCGAGATAGTGCGTTTTGTTCTACTTACAGCAATGGTAACCATGATTGAAAGTTCAACTTTCTATATTTCTGGATTTACAACCTAAATAACTATACTGTAATATTAAATTTACACCCATGTGCAGGAAGTAAACCCAATGCCCTCCATGCATACTACATACAATGTACATAGAAAAACTATCCAAAAGGTAGTGTTAATATAGATAATATGAAACAAATCACTGCACTTTAAATGAACTGAACTTTATTTGAAACAATATAAAACAATAAATACGTACTTGCGGCCATTTTATCAATAATAATGGTCTCTCAGCCTCCTGTACTTTCAACTAATAAACATTGCCCACACTGTTAACGTTACTCAATTGTTTATAATGAACGCAAATATTTCCAACAAAGATATTATTATTTTACTACTATTTATTATTTTGAAAACACCATCGTGCAAAAAATAATGTACAACGCACGTTTGTGAGGTGTTTTACAGAATCTCGGAAATTAAAAATCTCGCAATCACTCAGTTTCTAAACATTATCCTCGATTCTGTAAAAACCACTTCCCAACCTTGCATAGTAATATACTATTTCACATGTTCCATTCCCAAACCTGATGATTCCATTTATATCTTACAAACGATGGCTCTGTGTGTAACAGGGGAGAAATGTGTCCAAACCAAATGCAATTTCCACAAAACTAATTTACAGAAATTTAGTAATCCACATCTACTTGGAAAATTTCTACAAAGAAAAACACAAAAGGAAAATGATCAATTCAAAAGTTTTATTTACCACTAACACTATTGACTCCTGTGGTCCATTGTAGCGCAGATATAAGCTCTCCATACACCTATATCCTGAGATAATATTTTCCAATCATTCCCTCTGTAATTAACTTCCTTCAGATGTTATTATCCAACCCTGTCCTTGGCCTTCCTACTGAATGGTTTCCACTTTGTGTTTCCTACAATAAGTATTCATTTTTACAACGTTCCAAATGTCCTGCCCATCGGAGTCTATGAAACTTAACTCCTCATATTATATCTGGTTTTCTATCAAGATCATGGAGTTGACAACATTCACCTGTCTACATGTCTCTGTTAGGTCAATATGCACTTTATTCACCCACATTTTCTTACGTCTTGAAGTAAGAGATCTGTTTCGCATCATTTTAATTTATAACCTGAAAGAACGCACCATTTATATATTATTAATTTAACAAGACTGAGAGAATTTGAGACGACAAGATTCTCCACCATGTATAGTACAGCCTATACCCAGAGATGATCCCATGCATAATTCATTTCTGTTTGTTACTGTTATTTGATTTCAGACACTTCATCAAAATGTCCATAATTAGCTATTGATATTTTGCACATATAGGAAGAAGATTACCACAATAATTGTCAAAATGTACTAATCAGTTATAAACGTTTATCTTTCTAGGAAACTACATTTGAAAATAAATTTGATGCAATGAAGAAACACAAGATGGTGAGATTGAAAACAACAGTACATGGAAGTCACTCAAATAATCTCAGCACTATGAGCGTGTAAAATAAATTATATGAGGAGGGAAAACTGTTTGGTAAGAATATTGTACCCTCGATGGATGCAACAAAATGGGTGATTTCATTCGCAATTCATAAGTTGATTGCATGAACTTTATGGTTGAAAACAGGTCATTTTATATAAATTTAAATATAAAATAATTTAATATGCATCCATTTATTTACATGCAGAACCATTGCTCAAGAAAACACAACTTCAAACAAAATCACATACAGGTTCTTTCTACATTTAATTCAAAATTTCTTCACGAAAGAAAAAAAAAGTATTACATGGGAATTAATTGTGCGTGCAGCTATAAACTTTGCCATTTTTCTTTCACTTGGAATTGTTAACCCTTGAGGAGAATTGATAGGCGCTTAAAACAATGTAGTACAGCACCTTCATTCTCGCTTTGTCACACTGTGATACTTAAAAATGAGAGGTTTTCTAGAAATGCAATATAAAGATGTAAACAAACTCCACATAAGCAGATATTATTTGGCGTAAAAATTGGGTGAAGTTGTAGTTAAGGTATCTGGATCTCTGAGTGTTGTGCTGACGTGATGCCTTTCTTCTTTTTCAGGATAAAGGAACCTGTAGGATGAATTCAAGATTACAAGAATGCCGGAACTCTCCTTGGGACTGGTCAAACACCAGATTCGTCTGGTTAGTAGAAGTCCTTCCAGGGTGTAACTGGGCAACCTTTTACCCGGAGGTGAAAATAACGGGCCCAAAAAACCATGGCCATATCTTGGCATCTGGTTCAACGAGAAACAAATGTGGAAGTGTGTATGTACCATTTTTATAAATACTCCTTTAACACATTGGTGACAGACAGCTGTGCGATCCACCCACCCCTGCTAGACCGGACATTTTTCTCAGTGGCTGGACTTTTAAATTTTAAACCTCGCTAGCATACTGCGGTTTTTACATCTATATATACTTTCAGTAACAATAATACTTAAGCATTTATTTACTAGTGAAATGACCACACCTTCTAGTAGAAATTGAGGGTGTGATAGCGTTGGAAAACATTCCCCTTTATGTAAAGGCACAGTGCAGGAGCATATGTAGTGAGTTTCTTTTCTTTTCTTGTGTTCACTGCAAATGCGGCAAAGTTTAGAGGGGTATTTTTTTTCTTTCCAGTCACAATTGGTGTTAATTTATGTTTCTTCATGTCTCCTGTAAAGCCTCCCTGGTGGGTCTTGACAATACAACTTTCTTGCTCCATTTCACTGTTTTTCTAAGGATGGAGTAATATGATAGGTACTGGTCAGCCCTTCACATACTTGTTATATTGAAGTATTCAGTAGACCATTTTTACAACTTTACCGACCCCCCTCCTCCCCACTCTCTAGTTGCCTGATGTAATGTCCTAACCATTCTTATGTCTCTTTTATCTTTCCATGTTTGTAGCAAAACTTCTCCCTTACTGCAAAATACACTTTCTCCTGGTTCGAGTTTATTTCCTGCTTCCACAAATGATTTTGGAAGCCCCTTGTTAATCCTTATTTCTTTCGAGCAAATTTTCAGCTATAGCCACTCCATTATAATAATTATCCTGGTAGACATGATGCCACAGATATAAACTCGGCTCCAGAATGCAAAATTGTGTTTCTTATAATTTTTTGCCACTGTGCAACATATATTTCCAGGTTACATATTAGCCAGTAATCGCCTAACTATCTGCACTAAAATTCCATATTTCACCAGCTGTCTGTCTTGATACTGTAAACTACTCTTTCTGTTAAGATGGAAATTATTATAATTATCATTATTATTCCAATACCATTAAATGTATTTCAGGTGTGAATGCGGTGTGAATGATGGAGAGATGACCGCAGGTTCCAGGCAACATCCAGGTAATTTATAATGACTTTGAGTAAGTTAATGTCATTTCATGTCGCATATAATTGGAAGGTGCATTCAACATTCCGTGCAGATAATCATCCTGCACATTTTTTACCTCAGCCACAAGACAAACCATTGTGAAACTTTTGTTAATATAAGCATCGGGATGTACCTTAACTACAACTTCATCCAATTTTACACCAAACAATATCTGCTATGTGGGCTGATGATTTTTTTATTTACATTTGTAAATTGCATTTCCAGAAAACCTCTCACTTTGAGTATCACAATTACAGCAGACGTGCCATGTGGTGCACTACATTTGTATGAAGAACCTATGAATTCTATTCAGTGTGAATTGATGTCTAGCGACAAAAAATATAAAATGACAGCTGTAGTTAGAAATTAGTTCCCGTGTAATATTTCTTCTTCCTTCAAGAAATTTTCAATTTAATATTTAAAAAAAACCTGTTTGCCATTTTATTTTAAGTTGTGTTTTCTTGAGCAATGGTTAGATAACATACACAATCTGCACTGTAACTGTTAATGATTGTTTAAATATTAAGTTTATATTCAGTTTACAGAATATTTTGGAAACGTAATTTTACAAAGTGAATTTTATACCAAAATTCTCTATTTTCTGTATTTATAATTCATAATATCTTTCTTTGGATTTTTTTTTATTAAAGATTAATTTTTATTCTTTGCTTTACAGAAGATAATTATTTTGCTAAAAATGTAAATATAACGTAAATTTATCCAACAACAGCATGAAGTAGGCTGAAATTTGGTGTGGAAACAAGACAGCAAATGAAGAACTCCTGATATTTGTGGTCAGAACAGCAAATCATGCTGCTTGCTTTGTCGAGTAAATGGATCCGAGTGACTAGGCCCTCCTGATTCTCGAGGGGGGATAAATATCGCAACTATCAAGTGTTACTGGAGCATTTCTAATTTTTTACTTTTATTAACTTAAATATTCTTATCGATAAATTTTCAATACAGAGAAACATGTGACAATATATTTATAATGTTCAATTACATTTCAGGTTGAAATCATGTGGAGCAACAAGAAACTAATTTTCATTATGTAAAAACCACAGAGAAGAACTTTGTACATAGTGTCCTTGGAATATGCATCTTAGTTCCTACATTATGTCATATAGAAAGATTCCATTTAGGAACCACTATTGGCATAAATAATAACTAACTGGCGCTACTGAGCCTGTAGGTTCATGGCCATGCTAACATATGCTCTCCATAGCTAACGTTTCCAAATCATATCTTGTATAATTTAATGTAATTGTGGTTAATATTATTCTCCCATCTCATTCCTGGCCTGCACACTGAGGTTTTCTCAAGTTTCATGCCCCTCTTTCATTCCCAATTCGTGCCACATGTCCTGCCCATCACAGTCTATGAGCCTTAACTGTTCTTATTATATCTGGTTTCCTATAAATATCATGTAACTCACTGTTATGTAGTCTTCTCCATTCACCTCTCTCTTCATCTCTATTTGGTCCACAAATGTTCCTATGAACTTTATTCTAAAATACTCATAATCTTTTCTCCTCTTTAAGAAAATATGTTTCACATCCATATAATATAAATGGAAGAATAACATCCCTATTAGGTTCGTCTTCCGGGCATATAGGCCGTGGTCCAGTCGTTCTTCCACTCGACGTTTTGTC